>CAJPEX010001370.1:0-46467 GCA_905338405.1 Notodromas monacha | reverse complement strand
ACTATAAAGTCTCTAACCAACCCACGTATGCAAGTACATTACAGGATAATGAGAAACGGGGAAAAAGAGGCAAGTTTCTTGGATGTACGAAGATTCATAGTGCGTGGAACTCAGTCGGAAGTCTTCTTCTTTTCACGCACTCGCGTGGAATATCAGAATAAACTTTTCTGAAGTAACGGACGAACGAGTCTCGCATGCGCAATATAGTCTCTAGCCCGGGTGAAAAAGGCCAGCAGAAGATGTACTACAGGGTGCTTCTCTCACTATGTCTACTTGGCAAACAAAAATTAGAATATGTTCGTGAGTTGACACTCGGGATGCTACGACAGCGTGGAAGAAAGTTGGGAAAGCCTTACATCATCCCAGTAAAGCAGCAGCGAATTTTGCAGGAAACGAAGACGGGACTCTTAAATCTGTTTTATTTTCGTGGGGAAATCCCAGCGTGATCAGTACTACTAAAACTAACTTCAGATCCACAGACGAGAAAAGTTTTCCGGTGGATTAAAATTCCCCCTCGCCGCTTTCATTTTGGCAGAAATTGATTTTTGTACTGTGGATTCCACCGATTCTGTTCCAATTTCAAGGCTCCAAGTGGTTCAAAGTCCCGAAAAAGCTAAAACAAAAATGTGGAGACTTTCCTCTCCCAGTTGCCAATGAATATTTTTTGGATTGATCTGCCATCTTTCACATTTTACAGCATCTTTCCATGGCGCAAAAATAGAATTCCCTTGCAAGAAAACTACTGTACTGTGCATTGTTCCTCTCACTGGCTTGTAGTAAGATACATTTTTACAAAAGAAAATCCAAGAGTTTCCCGTTGAGATTCATTCACGCGAACCAATCCTTTAGCCACTGTGAAGAGGTTTTCTAATCCAGTTCCCCAGCCTTTTTTGGCGGGCATACCAGCAAAGTTCCATATAATTTTGCCGACTAACAGAACATTTTTCAATACTTTTCATAAAGGCCTCCACACAAAAATGTTATTGAAAAAAATAAAGTTAAGCCCCTATGAAGCAGCTATAGTGGAATATCTTTGAAAAATTATAAAGCTAGTCTTCAAAAAAGGTTTCTCAGAATGAAAACTTGAAATAATTCATTTCAGCCGGTGAACTTTTGTCTGAAGTAATATTATCAGAAAAACCAACTTTTACTTTTCAACAAATAGTTACAACTACCGTTGTCTGTCCAAAATTTCAGATAACAGTAACAGACTTCATCACTAATCTTTTTAAATTTAATATAACGAAGAAAATGTTCTGTGGGCTGGCAAAAAACTTTTGTGAACCTGCTGCAGTCCGTGTACCATCAGTTGCACACCCACTGTTCTCATCTACATAATTGACATTACCAAAGATTAACTCATCAAAGAGAAACAAAAACTAGTCAGTCTAATGCAATTCCAAAACGGAAGTGATGATATCAAAGCAAAGCAAAACATTAGGAAGGAAATCTATAACAGGAAGCAAAATTCAAGATGAGCAATATTCGCAGGAAGGCGCTGATGCAGAACATACATATGAGGACTCTCTGATGTACAATGATTTTGACTACAAAAATTTTATTTCCATAACAGATTTCCTTTTCGTTCCACGGAAGACTTACCCTATTTTATAGGGGTTCTCTACAACGAAATTATATTCAGAGCGAATTTTTTTTTTTTTGTCTGGTCCCCTGAATTTCGTGGCAAAGAGAATTCACCTGTAACTTGTTCTCTGATCATTTCATCACCTTACAGGTCTGTTTTACCTCCAGAAATAAATCCTAAAAAGAAGTCGAGTTTTGTTTCGTGGATCTGGTATCGCATGAAGCACCCTGTAGCATATCAAGGAAAGAGACCAGCATATCAAGGAAAGGAGGGAATCTGGGTGCCTTTAATCAGCTGACAATCGAGCGACGTGACGCAGCCGAATTTCGGGAATTGTTAATGCGGGTCGTCCTGGATTACACGGGCCTCAAATGATGAGAGAGGTTCGGGTCGTTGCCCATTTTGCTGTAGGCGTCATAATCTTCGGCATTACGAGTTTTACCTGGACAAAGATGGACATTTGCTGGTCTTTTGTTGGTCCTCCTGTCTATGGTACAGTATCACTACGGGTACTGCAAAGTGGTTTCTTCCCAGCAGTTGTAGGGCAAAGGCCCACAAAGAATAAAATATGCATTAAATTTAATGAATCAAAAGCACAATCTGCCTGGAACAGGGCAGGGGATTCTCAGTAGAATCCCAGAAAGACAAGAGCAAAATGTATTTCACGTGAATAGTATAGAATCAATCACAAATCTTTCAATAGTTGAACAGAAACAATTCTTTAGAAAACTGTATGCAATGGAAGCATCTGAGAGACGATGTGGGTTGTGAGGAAAAAGACTTGCAGGAAGAAAAGGATTTCACAATCAAAAACCAGGCAGATAAACCAGTGCTGTGGTGATTATCAATCACCAAATTGATGCGAACTTCTGTGTGCATCAAATTTCCTTTGGTACTCTGTGTATCATAGGAATAGGACAAATGGAATTTTTTTTTACAGCAGTTACGCTCTGCGACCTGTCGAAATTCTGCTTCATGGGCTGAAATCTTCGATGAAATTCTTTTTTTTTTAAACACGTGATTCCTGTGTGCTTTGGTTCCAGTTGCACGTTGCCCCACAAAACATAAAGAGATACACGATTGATGTGAATCACCTTTGATTCTTGCTTCTGCTTCCTTTGGATGCCAGACCCTGCAGACGACTATGATGGATTACAACCCTCTTGGGATCGTGGCTCCAATGCCCTCAGGAGTGGAGCAAGCTTGGCATTTGTTTATCCGATTATTCTTTTGTATTGTAAGTCTGGCATGATGATTCCTTCGACCATGAAGCTCTTGGCAATTAATGTGGGTCACGAGGAAACCCCGTCGTGACTATTTTTTTTTTCAAGATTCCATGAACAGGTTGGTACAGTATTTGATGCAGTCAAACCTCTTCAAGTGGAATTTCAAATGATGAGCAAAATATATTCAAGTTGGGCAGGTTTAAAGTGGAAGAAGCAAGTATTTGTGTTGGGGGAAAAGAAGGAATTGCAGGGAAGTGTAATTTGTGATTTTATGAGCCTCAAATTGGATCCTGAATTAGTTGACAGGATGCTGAATTTGGGGACAAGGGTTCATTGGCCCAATTAACTTCCTCTCAAAACACATCAAGTTGCGTATCTATGGATTCCCCTTTCCTGTGTCGATATAATAATAATTAAAGGCCTCCAGAAAATTTCAGTTCTGGAGGAAAATCTTTGATTTGGGAAGGTTTTTAATGTTTTTTAATTGCTTGTAAAGAAAGTTCAGACAAGGAATAATTTGACCCATAGACGAGACATCAACTTAAAGAGGTTCAAGTTCTTGAGATTTCACTGAATGAATAAAAAGAAAGCTTTATTTTCTGCTTTTCAGCATTCACAAGGTTCAACCAACATTCCCACATCCAAACCCCCTCCCCACCCAACCCAAATCCATTCAAAGACATTCAATCATCTCAGAATGGGAAACAGAAATTAAATCCACATGGATTACAAAAATAAAAGAAAATACATTCCACAAAATGCAACTGCACAACTGATATGTATTTGTACACCCCATCTTTCCCTGACATAGAAAAAAATATATATCAATAACAAGAATTGCAGTGAGATTTCACTGTAGCCATGGACTTAGCTTGATTTTCTCGCCTGTAGAAACTCAAGGAATTTTGCCGATTTTTTTCCCTTCTGAACTTTTGTGATGCTTTTATGATTCCTGTAATTTTGCGCCCATCCTTATGATAAACAAGTACTCTCGGTAGTGATTCAATTTCCTCTTACTCTATTGGAGTGAATCAGTGGGAAACCTTGGATAGACTTTTTATGAGTGGTAAAAGTTTTATACTGTCAGCCGATAGTTCAGGAAGACTATTGTCTTGAAAAGTGAGCACAAGGAATTACCGGCTAGCGTTGGTCTTCAGTACTGTATAAAATTGAGTTCCTTTACCATTGTTCAAAGAACGATTGACACTTCTATACGATGTTTACTTGTCACTAAAAAAAAAGTTGCGGAAATTTCCATCATAGAAGCGGGGAGTTCTTAAAATTTCAAATTCATATTGTGCCCCTGCTCCTCGAAATTTACCATTTGCAAGTAGTGCATGCATTTATTAATTATCTCCTCCTCCGGAAAAAATGAGGATTTCGATTGATTTTCCGGATTACTCCGTTAAATTTGTTACCCTTTCATCGAGCAAAATTTTCAATCGAATCACACGTAGTTACTCAATTTCGGCAATAAATCCAAGTCTGTATAAAAAATAGTTTGACTGACATTCATAGGAGAATTTAAAAGCAACAAAAAGTCTATTCATAAACTCGTTGATTTCCGGAATATTGATGAGGACCACTTCTGTTCCAGTAATTCGCTTATTTTTTGATACCATGATGCAGCAACTCTTACGACGATGGCCACCCTACAGTACTGGTGCACTGCACTAAATTTTAAATAGCCCGAAAACTATGCCCTAGGCCTAGGGCCTATAGGCCCTCTGTCACCTCTAGGCCCTATAGGACCTAGGAGAGTATGCGGCATGCATGATTTGCATGATCTTAGCTGGATTAGATGTTAGCTTTTTTCTGGCAATTGCGCTTATAGCGAATAAACATAATTTATCTGGGACTTTGGTTTTCCACTTCTTTTTTTTCGATTTCAGCCTTAACATTATACTTGAGGAGGCAGACCCTTGGAGTATCTTCGTATGCCGTTCTGGATGACAACATGTGCCTCTGACAAAAAAAAATCCGAGTTTACTTTAGAGTCCACTTATAATAATTTAGCACTTCAGATAGCAGTTCCATACAAAACATTATGCGTGTCAATTCACTTTCTTTACTTGCTGGAACTAAATATTTTATTCAAATGTTTCATTGACTTTCTCGTGTACCAGAATGATATTGAACTCGTCCCATTGTTGAATACTGTACAGCGTGACCCCCAGATAAGCACAACATAATAGGTGCTTGGACCTTGTGCCTATGTCAGTTTGTATATTGAATCAAGTTTTTGCATAAACTTGAATGGAAACATATTCCATTGGTTCTCCTGTTCATTAAAAATTAGGAATAAAGTCACCAAAAATTGAATTTACATTTTTTCTCAACTTCAAGATTCAGAAAATAGCTTAGCAGAAGAAAACTAAATAGAATAGCATCTTTTGGCATTAAGAGTAGATCAAGAAGAAAAGAGCAAGTCTAGCTATGTTGTGCATACATTATAGAAAAAACTCTGACAAAAGTACAAAATTTGGCCGGTTTTTGAATATGAAATAGAATAATTTTATCAGAAAATTTTATTTTCCTTTTTTATAGAAATACTGTACCTCAATTTCTTCAAGCGACATACAAAATTAGAAAAAACTTCGATTTTTCTAGTAATCTAAAAAAATTTTTATCCAGAGACATTCTCCATTTTAAAGGATAACAATCTAACAACAATCTGCTCTTGTATTTTTGCAGATTTAAAAATAGATGATGGCCTAGGTTGATGATCAAATTTGCTTGGCCTTTTGTGAGAGACCATCTCAACTGTTTTATTTTAATTCATAGCCTCTTCTGGCTATAACCAGGGCAATTCCAGGCAGCCTTGAAACTAGAATTGGTGTTTCCCAGTTTTCCCCCGGAAAAAGCGTATTCTTGTCAGCTTGTTTCCCACCAGTCGGGATGATGGGACAGATTTTCTTTGAATTCAAGTACTGTACTTCTAAATCAAATTTTCAATATATTGAGGTGTCCATATATTGGGGTCCCACTGTGCTGTATAGCAGTGTTCCCCAACCTTCTTCATACCACGGACTGGCAAATTGTAATACAAATTTTTGCAGACCAGCAAATTCCCAAACCATTTTCTGCGGACCAGCAAAGGTTCATGAAATTTTTGCATGCTCAAAAACGTGTTGCTTGAATGACAGGTATTTGGAAAGCTTCTGCTTTTTTGAAGAATTAAGTCAAGAACCATTGAACAGCTATAGTGGAATGTCTTCAAGAAATGGAAAGGTGGGCTTGAAAAAAGGTTTTTCAGACTCAAAAATGAAAATAATTTCTTTAATCAGGTAAAAATTCGTCTGAGGTATTATAGGAGAAAAGCCAAGATATATTTTTCATGAGATATTTTTAACTGTCATTGTCCTGCCAAAATGTGAGATAAAGATACTAGCTGTAACATCCTTCATTGCTGCTTTTGAAAAATTCATTAGCCTGGAAAAATGTCCTGCGGAACAGCAAAAAAACGGACCTCGGGTTGAGGAACACCGCTGTATATAGAATCATAATGCTCCAGAATTTGTCTTGAATATATAGAGATGCAAGGCGTGGATCCCTCTCAACCCGGGAATACATGGCTATGAGAAACTCATGGACGTGATGTCATCGCTGATTGCTCAGTCAACATGAACACTTGTCTTCGCACACGTGAATCCTCGTTCTGTTAGCAACAGCAAAATAAAAGAAACAACAACAAAAAAGCAATAACGATCCCGTTCGTGACGAGCCAATGATTTAACTCATTTCTGCCGAATCCGAGGTGTAACCAACCGACTGTGTCGCATTCCTTCTCCAGCTGCTCCCAATTACGAAGGAACGTGAGCCCGGGAAAGTGAATAAATCAGGGCGACGCGTGCGCGTGTGCCAGCGATGAGACCCGCAGCCTGTTTGTTTTTCTCTTCTCCGCATATTTTTGCCTTTTAAATCCTCCTGACTTCTGACATCACTCATGCCGAGCTAATCGGCTCATCGGGCATGCAAGGCAACAGCTCTGTCTAAACGTGCGGCTTTGCCGAGTGGGATAAGAGTTTGTTAGAAGACGTGGATGTGTGTGTGATGAAAGGTCCCAGGAAAGAATGTTATTTTGTTTTCTGCCGGTTGCGCTTGTGATCCACTTCTGAAACCGTCACCGAAGACTAAATTTTGGGATTCATTTCGGCAGGACGTATAATTTAAAAAAAGAAGTTTTTCGCGAAAATGCGATGGAAATTCTTGAACCCAGTTATGGGCTGGCTGATGCGAATGAAAGCGTAATCTGAGTAAAGGCCTTTTTCTGGCTGTAAAGTTCAGAACGAAAACCCCTTCGTCCATGAGCAAATGCTGGATTAAGTAGTGCCTTTTCTAACAAATTCTTATAAAACGAAAGTTTTGGGGACAGAAAATGTTCCACATGTTAAACTCAGTCCCGTAACAAGAGTAAACGCAGCATAATAAATTCTCAAATGAACGCTGTCCAAAATTACAAACCTCCGGCAGGTATTAAAACTTGTTTAAAAAAAATGAAAAAATTATGGATTTTTTAAAATCCGAAGTGTTCACAAAATTCCGCGTTCTATATCCGCCTTAGCGTCACGCGGGAGGTATGTAAAACTTAATTTAATCATGAACTGTTGGAAATTGCATCCAGCATAAGGAAGGATTTGCATAACGAATGCGGTACTGGATTGCCTTGCGTATCAAAAGCATCAATTGTATAAGATCTGGATATTTTCCTGAAATGCAGCTCCTTCATGGAAAAATAACAATAAACAAGGTGAACTATGAAATGTGATGGCAACATGCAAATAAAGCTAAAATTTGGATTCATTATTCTGATAAAGAAACTCTCTTCGTCGACAGAGTGCTAGCTAAAACTCTTTCAACAGGAGGTATGTTCAATACTTACATAAAAACCACTCTTCAGTGCGAAAAGAAATGGAATAATATTCGTTCCTTCAGTTTATGATTGCGATGAACAAAAAAAACTAAGAATAAAATCGTAAACATGCAGAAATTTGCCCTAAAATCTGAACCATGTCTATGGATATGGACATTTTGCCAAAATTTCACAAAAGTCGATCTTAGAAAATCAGAAAAATGAAGGAATTGATGTTATTATATTCAGAATTTTTGCCATCTCTTGAACAAATTGAGCTACTGCTGTGGACCATAAGCCAAAATAAATTTGCTTGTAAATTCAATTTAATTTATTTCCCACAAGAGGCCGATTTTGTGCTTGTCTTATCGGGGATTTTTCCATCAACTGAGCACTGTACTACATAAAAATCTGTGTCATTTTTGTCTTTTGCACTCTTCATCACGCCAAAAGCAGCACACCTGTTTGTTGCATTTTTAAATGAGGAAAACATTCTTTAGATATTTTTGAAGGGCCTTTAACTTTTCTTGGCAGACATGAGAAGTCATAAAAAACAGTCTGGCTGATTTCTACGTAAAAATATTATATTACACCGTGTTCCCCAACGTTTGAAGGTCTGCGGACCAGCACCGGTCCACAGAAGTTTTTTGCTGGTCCGCCAGATATTTTCTCCATAAATTAATCAAAAGTAGCAATGAAGGATGTTAAAATATTCTTATCTCAAACTTTGGCTAAACAATGGCAGTTAAAATTATCTCATGAAAAATATATGTTGGCTTTAGCTCCTGAAAACACTTCAGACAAGTTTACCCCTCATGAAATAAATTATTTCAAGTTTTCATTTTGAGAAACCTTTCTTCAAGCACACTTTTCTAATTTTTGAAGACATTCCACTATAGCTGAGTTATTGCTTTGTAACCTAATTCTGAAAAATAGTAGTAAATTTTAAAATATCTACCTTTGAATCTTTCAAGCAACACTTTTTGAGTCTTCAAAACTTTTCCTAACTTTGCTAGTCCAAAAAACATTTTAAGGAAATTTGCTGGTCCATGGTCCCAAAAAAGTTGGGGAACACTGATCTAACATAGAAATGATCTGACTGTGACCAAGTCTGAAAAGTATTCGTGTCTTTACTTAGGGTCCCACTATGCTATATATTATACCAACCACCTATAGAATTTGTTTTTCGATGCAGAAGCTGCATGCACTCATTGTAATCTATGGTGAAGTATGAAAAAAAAGGCTCTCTCTGGAAAAAAAAACAAGAACAGCGAGCAGATCTTGCATTTTGATGGACAGTTTTCCCATCTTTGTCAAAATCCACAAAAATGCTTTTACCGCATTGCTAAAAACAAAACAAAAAACCTTTCAGTGCAATGGATTTCTGTCTGCATATGCACACATGGATCTATTCTGAGCAATTGAGACATCAACCTCGTATAGCAGAACAGACTCAAATCTTTCCATGCTCACACCGGAGGGGCTTGTCTTCTTCCTTTCCAGCAAACAGTACTCCTGTGTTGGATTCTGCTCTTGTCGCTGCATATTCGGATGAATGGTAAAAACACCGTCGACACGGGCTTCCCTGTTTGTCTCCTGTGCGATCGGCGACTGGAAGAACAACGTCGGGCTTTGTTTCTTGCCCCAGTTTTCCCTTTTTATCCTACGTTTGTTTGGTCTCAGGACAGATTCCCGAGAGCGCGTCACGATAAGCCTCGTGGCGCGACCCTGAAAAGCAAATCCGGCATGTTTGCGTCCTGGTGGCATAAATGCAGTCCCAAGTCGGTCTCGGGGTTAAATATTCCCTTTTTGTACGCGTGCGTGCGTTTGTCAGAGATGTGAAACATCCTGCATTTCGAGTTCCTTTGCGTAAGAGTACCAAGTGAAGATTTTCTTGTATATGGGTCATCAAACATTTTATTTTGCACGCGTGTGTCCTCCAATAATTTAATTGACGACAGATCAGAGTCTTCCAACCCTAGGCTTTTCTATGAAGAAATACATATCACTTGGCTAGCTGAACAGCAAGAACCCATGTGGTACACCAATCATGCCAGGCTTTCAAAAGACTGGAGTAGCGAGGCAAGATGAATTTAATTTTCAAATCAGAATCAGCATGAGGTAGAATTTAAGAAAATTTAAAGACATGTGCAGTACAGTATTTTTAAGAAGTTGGGGATGAATTTTGTGTTGTTTGGGAAATGTTGAGGACAGCAGTCACCACAACACAAGAAAAGAAAAAGAAGCTGTGGATCAAGAAATTTAGAAAGAGAAACACAGAATCAGCCTGGGACAAGGCTGGGGATTCTTGATTGAATCCCAACTTTAACTTGAACTGTATTTCAATATATAGTCTCAACAACAGTGAAAATTTCAACAAGTCACAAAATATATTAATGACCACAAAAAAACCTCTCAGGAAGCTCAAATTTGTTACACTGTGTTCACCGCACAACAGCTAGGCTCAGACTGATGATAGAAATTGGGAATATAGAGGGTTTTTATTCAGTATTGCTACTGGCCTTGATCCAGCACTCTGGCTGAAGATCAGGCAATTTTTGGAGGCCTGGGATTGGCCAGAAAAATGTGAGTCAAAGACAACTCCGGGGACAGGAAGCCTTGGAGGAAGGTTCTCAAATTTTCTCAAGATTTTCTGGTGCTCTAAATTTGATGGTTTTCTGTGTTTGTCCTTGGGTGATTTTTCTACCCAATTTACTCTTACCTCTGATTAATGAGGCGCTCATCACACTGGAGGCCTGGAGGGCGGGTCCCCAACAGGAAATACTGAATGTGTATACTGTACCATATTTACTCTCATATCCTGTGCACCTTTTTCTCAAAAATGGACAGAAAAGGAGAGAGATGGTGCCTCACAGATGGGTATACAATTTTCAAAAAAATTTTCGTTTTGGTGTAAATTATAATCAAGCCAAATGGGAAATTTTGAACCAATCTTAAGATAAAAACTATTTTAATAGATACAATAGAACATTAATTGAATTCAGGTTGAATTCATGTCTAAATTCAGTCTGGTGTGTTCTTTTAGATGGAGAAAAAGGCAGTTTCAGAGTCACTAAAAACAGGGTATGCATCTTACTTGGGAATAGGATTTTATCAACATTTTGACTGAAAAAAACCAGTTGCACATCATACTTGAGGGTACGCAGTACTCAAGTAAATATGGTAGTACAGTGGGCCCCCATCTTACGTCATCAATCCATTCCAGGATGGACGTCATAACATGGGGCCGTCATAAGTTGAAACCCTATTTCCCTTAAGGTTACATTATAAAAAAATTAATTTGTTCCAGAAAAAGAATATTAAACTAAAATTACCTTTATATTTCAACTTCTTGTCAGAAAATTTTGGCTTTTACTTAAGTAAAATCAGTATATTTTTAGAAGATGTTCAAAATCAAATCTTTGAAATAAGAGAATAGTATTTCACTTTTTAATTTTCTTTAGCTTTTCATCGAAACAAATTGAAAATTTGGGCAATTCTTCACGCATCTGTTGTGGAAGTATTGTACTGTACTTGCATCTGTTATCTGTTTCCCACAAAATTTTAGTCCCACATGCCCAAAATACCATGGATCTCATTGTTATAAAATTTTTTCAGGTCTCCGGGAGTTTTTTGTAATAAAATTTTTACGATATTTCTGTCGTAAAATGAAACCCGGATGTAAGTCGGGGGTTTTTTTAAAATAAAAAAGCGTCGTATGTTGAAACCAACGTAACATGGGCCCGTCGTAAGTCTGGGGCCCACTGTACTACAGCAAGAACCCAAGATGCAGACAAAATTGGTTCTTGGACTTTACCCATTGCGTCAGAACATCTGCAAGTCAGATTACATTTTCTCACATGCTTCAATTGAAACATTTTCAATCACCCTTACTTTTGGCAAGCAGATTGAAACAGTTCTTCAAAAATTGAGGTGAAAAAATATTATCAGCATTCATAAATGCAGTCAATAATTGCACAGAGGCAATCCACGTGGAATCTGCCCTTTTTGTATTACAAAGAGGAGTCCAAAAAGTGAGCAGCCATCTTGCCAAATTATAAACAGTTGATGAGAAAACCCCTAAAATGAGTGCACAATTATTTTTAATTTGTTTTGGATAATGAATTAAAGTTAATTTACAAGATTTGTACCTGTATTGAATTTTTGTTCATTGAAGTGGCTTGACTCAATTGAAAGGTTTCATTACATTTTTGTTCATTAAGGTGGCTTGACTCATTCAAAAGATTTAAAATCTTTTTTGACAATCTTGCAAAGCGGCAATAACTTGAGGCACTTTCCAAATGTTTGGGCAGCTTTTTTGAGTTTCAAGTGTCCCTAAGTCGAGTTATCCGTATATCCGGACCCCACTAGATATAAAATACTGAAGAGAACTGAATACTTCAACCAACTGAAGAGAAAAAATNGTATACTGTACCATATTTACTCTCATATCCTGTGCACCTTTTTCTCAAAAATGGACAGAAAAGGAGAGAGATGGTGCCTCACAGATGGGTATACAATTTTCAAAAAAATTTTCGTTTTGGTGTAAATTATAATCAAGCCAAATGGGAAATTTTGAACCAATATCTTAAGATAAAAACTATTTTAATAGATACAATAGAACATTAATTGAATTCAGGTTGAATTCATGTCTAAATTCAAAGTCTGGTGTGTTCTTTTTGATGGAGAAAAAGGCAGTTTCAGAGTCACTAAAAACAGGGTATGCATCTTACTTGGGAATAGGATTTTATCAACATTTTTGACTGAAAAAACCAGTTGAACATCATACTTGAGGGTACACAGAGCTCAAGTAAATATGGTAGTAATACAGCAAGAACCCAAGATGCAGACAAAATTGGTTCTTGGACTTTACCCATTGCGTCGTAACATTTGCAAGACAGATTACATTTTCTCACATGCTTCAATTGAAACATTTTCAATTGCTCTTACTTTTGGCAAGCAGATTGAAAAAGTTCTTCAAAAATTGAGATAAAAAAAATATTATCAACATTCATAAATGCAGACAATAATTGCGCAGAGGCAATCCACATGGAATCTGCCCTTTTTGTATGACAAAGAGAAGTATGAAAAGTGAGCAGCTATCTTGCCAAATTATAAACAGTTGATGAGAAAATTCCCTAAAATGCGTGCAGAATTACTTGTAGTTTGTTTTGGATAATGAATTGAAGTTAATTTATAAGATTTGTACCTGTATTGAATTTTTGTTCATTGAAGTGGCTTGACTCAATTAAGAGGTTTCGTTTCATTTTTGTTCATTAAAGTGGCTTGACTCATTCAAAAGATTTAAAATCTTTTTTGACAATCTTGCGAAGCGGCAATAACTTGAGGCATTGTCCAAATGTTTGGGCAGCTTTTTTGAGTTTCAAGTGTCCCTAAGTCGAGTTATCCGTATATCCGGACCCCACTAGATATAAAATACTGAAGAGAACTGAATACTTCAACCAACTGAAGAGAAAAAATGTGTACTCCACCAAGTAGAGGGGTGTGGCCGCCTTTTGAATATTGTGAAGTCTATATAGAAGAAGACTGAAAATGGAAGGAAGGGACTGCATTGTATTTGAATATATTTCACAAAGATCATCATTGACGCATCAAATCCCTTCACTGTCCATGTGACCCATTGATTTCCACTGATCGAATTTCAGCTGTCGTCGTGAGAAAAATCACCAGCAGCGGTTAAATCCGGTCGACTTATTATTTAGATTCATTCGAGGAAAAGGGGGGAGGAAGCGGGTCATCCTCGTCAAAGCGAAGAGGGATTCTCGGCGACATCCGACACGAGGTCATCGGATCGTGACGGAGATACAACGCGGCATTCTGAAGGGCCTTATTCTCGTCGCTCTTTTCCTGCCGCCTCCGCAAACGCTCGGGGCTTTACGGGCACTTGGGTCAGTAATTCCAATAAAGCCCGGCGATCCCCGGGCCCAGGGTTCCGGTCGCTCGCTCGGCTGACAGCCTCCAATGTCCGGCTCGCACAGTTCCTGTGGTTCCAGACGCGTTTCGCGGATGGTTTCACGTTCCCGCTGGCTGCCGGGATTGCGCAGCAGATAGAGAGAGTACCAGGGTTGGCTCGTAAGTTTTGAGACTTTTCAAAATAGGTCCACACAGCACAGAGGTTAAACAATTCCACAAAAAATTGTATACTGTACTTGCATAGCCCCATTATTTGGCAACACTTCGGTGCTGTTCAACGTAATATCCGCCGATTTTGATGCTTTTTTTCATGCAATAAATTCATGGATCAAAACAGTGCCAAAAATGGGGTTTTGATAGTTGATTGCGCACTTCTGGCTGTAACCGACAGTGAAGAATTACCTGGAAGGGATTGATTTTGAGAAGAGGGTTCAAGCCTCATTTCCGCCGTCGAAGGGCAGCCAGAAATCAACAGAAATCGATTTTCAGCACTTTTTTGATCATTTGATTTATTGCATGAAAAAAAGACATTAGAATTGACAGAGAGTATGTTGAACAGAATCGAAGTGTTGTCAAATGATGAGGCTATGTGAGAAAAATGTCTTTTAAATTGTTGAAACTCAGTTGGATCTATTAAAAAAAGTCTTAGAACTTATGAACCAAACCTCGAATATGTACAGTACTGCACTCGGGAACGGGGGCACTTTATTCATCCTTATTCTAGTCGTAACAGTGCATCTCTTATTCTGTTGCATCATCCCGTACTCCGTCAATAGCGAAATTCCCAGATTTGAATCTTTTGCATTCATGCGAAAAATCCTGGAAGTTGGCTCGTATAAGTTTCTGAAGAGCGGTGGGAGAAGTGAACTGAGTTTCCGTTGTTCGCTGGATCAGGGCTTTCAAATGCAGATGCTTGCACCACCGGTGGTGCATGAGGCATTTGTCAGGTGGTGTACATGGAATTATCTGCCAGGGACCGAAAGAGGTTACCTGGAGAGAAAAACATGACACGCACACAAATTGTGGAATGTACAAAAACTCACTATCCTTGCCGAAACTGGAAGCTAAAAAATAAATAAAAATAGCTCTGAGATATCAATCAAATGGGGACCAAAGTCTCACAAAACTACAACAACAAAAAACTTGACTTATAGTCCGACTTTGTGGATTGAACTTCTGTGACTCTGAAAAGAGAAATTCGTACTTGTGAAACATGTGAACTTGGAAACATTACAAACATTCGAGGAGACTCTGCTCTCAGCCGCAAATGGCCTTTTGTGTTTACTTTCATTCAAATTTCTTCTTCAAAATTCTTACAATCCCCAACATTATTCACGTACATCTTTAGCGAATGGTCAAGTGCTGATTGGAAACTATTCTTTTATACAACTTGAATGGAAAGCAAGTAAGGTATGGATTTGGGTAGATAATTTATTGTACAAAATTGAGTTTTTCGATCCTCAATGCTTTCAATTTGGATTTTAGGAAACTTCTGTTCAGTTTTTAATCTTCTGCCTCAAGGTCTGTAGGCAGGATAATAAGGGGACACTTGTCCAAGTATTGTTGGATGTTGTCCGTGTTGGTTGCTGGATTTTTCTCCCAGTTGCACAGGGGTCCATCCATGATTCCCAATGATCGGTGTGTTTTTTATTCCAATAAAAGATTGCTTCAGTTCTAAATATTGAATAATCGCTCGCTTTGCTTCCCCCTTTTTTCAAAGGTATCGATGCATTCAAAGTTGTTCCGTTGTTCTTCACACAAAAATTCATCATTATTGGGCTCTATGCATGTGCAGTACAGCACATGAATTCTTATGCGCAATTGAGATTCGAGGTACTCGTACACGGTACACGAATTCCAACAACTTTTTGCGCTGCTTATCGTCCATGTTCCTGTCATGATCAAGTTGGGTCCCTTGTATGTTTCTGTTTATTTCTGAAGAAACTTTGCGGTTTCACGTCATTTTTCAACCATACTTGGCAACGAGAGCACGCATTTAATTTTTACAGGAAAGTTCACTTGGCTGGAAGCCGAGTCCATGCATGAAAATATTTCTCTGCTGCTTTTCCATTGCCATTTGAACAGTGCCCAGCGATCTCACTGCAGCAAAATAGCAATGACAGGCAGTGAATATAAAAGCCTTAGAATTTTCCGTAATCATAAAAATTTATCGTTGAGAAAGAGCATTCTTCAGCAGTGTCTTCCATGGTACAAGATGAGGCTGAATACGGTAGTTTGCCTGTATATATTGTAATGTAACTTCCCATGCAGGCTTGAAAAGCAACGTTTAAAAAAGGAAACCACGTCCGACTGCGAACGATGATGTCTCTCTTATCCAACTCTTCTTCTATACAGTACCTTGGAAAAAATTGTGGACGGCAATTGTTGCTCGAGAATTTCTGCTGAAGTTTCGTCATCATTTCTCGCTATGTTCTCCACAATGTTCAACTAACGCATCTCATTTCCCCGGCATACCTGAACGAGTTGTCATTCCTCCAGAAAGTCTTCTGACTGGATGCGTCCTCTGCCAATTTATTAAAATTACACTGCTGGAATGTAATTAATATCATCAGAAACCTGTCTGTCTGTCAGTTTGACGCGATGGACTTGCATACAAACTAAAATATAAAATCAGCGCTTTTAAGCTACCTGGAAAAGATAAATTGGTTCATTCATCTCCAGCATTTGGAGGTTCAATCGCTGCTTGTTTTTCTAATGCGGAATTTTTCCGATATTTTAAGTTCATAAATCAAACTAGATACCAAGGGTGTATTGTAAAGACAAAAATTACAGAACAGCATTTCAAAATCGGTCGATTCGGTGTTGAAAACGCAGGCTGATCTAAAACAGATCTTTCCACCACTTCAATTTGGTCCCATGTTTACCTGAAATGTGTAAAGTGTTTAATTTTTTCAACTGATCTGAAATTATCCATGAATATTCATTCTTAAATTCACATGTAAATCTTGAAATGATGAAATAAGATCTAAGTGGCTGTACCAAATATGGGCAGTATTTTTGCAAAAGTCTTCCATGCAGATTATTAACCCTTGGGCGGCAGTGCCAGAATTTCTCTGTCAAATTTAATGTTGCTGTATAAGTATACCTTGTACATTCAACTCTCAGCTAAGTGCCCCCAATTTTGTGCCACCCTTGCATAGTGCCACAATTTTCTTTGAACTAATCACCCTCCATTGTTTTCTTGAGAGAAACCACAAATTTATTGCCAACTCATTTAGTGCTGCATAAACTGTTCCTTCACCGAATGAAAAATAGGCAAATATCAGATAAATTTAAGCATATATATAGGGAAATCCTCAAATTTTTACAATGAGAATCACATATGTGGTCCTCAGCATAAAAGAACATCACAAAAACTGGGAGAGTCCGTCAAGAAAATGTAACATCACTCCATTTGATATTGGAATTGCCTGCTTTCCTTGAAAGGGTGATGCAAAACTGCAAAACAGTTCAACTCTTTTCCTCAACCCAATATGCGCAAAAATCTAGTATCTTCTATACCAGTGCATGAATTGAAGTGCAGGAAAAAAGTTCATTTGGGCCTCAAATTATTTCTTGTGGCTTTCTCTTTCATGAACCAGACTCAATGGCCCAACAAATCGGCATACAAGACTATTTACAAATAGCAAATGCCCTCAACAAATTTTTTCTCAAATCAAATGCCCTGAATTTAGTGCCACCCTTGCTTAGTTCCACAAAATGTGCCAGGACAAATGGTGGCACCAAATCCAAGTTTGACTGTACTAGGAGAACCATAGGAGTATGTTGCTGTTTTAAACATTAAATTTTAGAAAAGAAATCAGGACACATGGGGGAAGTTGTTTCAAAATTAAATCAGGACTATTTCATCGGTCCGGTCATATTTTCTTTTTAGAGGGAGATAGCATGAATGAGAACTTTTTATATATTCGAAAAATTTTAAAATTATCCTGTGACCTACATTTTGGCCAGGATTTTGAACCAATTGTATGCATTACAGCATAACGGAATTCGGTACCCAGCAGGTCACTGTCATGTTTGGAATGTAATGCTGTAAAAATTCGAGTTAAAACGCCCTGATTGAAAGCGTCTTCTGCGAATCCGCGAGTATGGATGCGAATTTCTTCCGCCATTTCCTAGTAAGTGTTGCATTGCTGATTTGTTGTGGTCGTCCATCACCGAGAGTACAGTTGACCCAACAGCACTAACAAACGAGCTGTCGGGACACAGCCAATGCGCCATAAAATGGCTGCCTCGTTAAAGCCCGATTAATTTTGAGTCGCCTGAACTGCCAAGTGCTTGAGTCGTAAATCCGGCACATTTTTATGACCGTGTTTTGACAGGCGGACAAAAAAGTCTGGTAGGCTTTCGTGACCTGCAAAACCACATTCCAACAGGGCTGCTTATCATGTTGAGAAAAAAATTAAACGCTTCTTCGGAAATTGTTGCAGCATGACGGGGTTTTAATTAGGGCTCCCAGCAGCAGCGAGACTACGATGCATCTCACTTTCAATCCTCATTCTCGGCAACCCACGCCCGCGGGCTTCATTCAGCACGTGGGCACCGTGAAAATCATGGGAAAAAACAAGAAGAAAATAGCATGGTTTCAGGCAAATTTTAATCAGTCCTGGAATGCGTCGAGAACAGAAGCGGACTGTACTGGATAAATCCAAGAGTACATTTTTCACACACATTGCTAGAGCGGAAGCTGCCGAGAAGATGCATTAATTGAACTACCTTGCCCTGTTTTCTTGTCTCTAAATATTTGAAGGTAAAATTAAATGTCCCTTGAGCAAAGGAAGCCATTTCAAAGACACGACAAATCCTTTGAAGCTTAATCAACTGCCGTCTTTGATGGTGCAATAAAATATTTTGAATACGCTTGCTTCAATTAAAAAGTTACGTTGCGGTGTTCCTAGATAATTTATGCATTTAATAAGGAGAAATTTTAACAGGAGCACGGAAAGCAATAATCTGAAGATAATAATTTCTAGAATCCTGATATCGTCAATAAATTTGCTTTGCTAGTCGATTGGATCGTGGCGCTGTGTGCAAATCAAAGTGCATTAGCTGGCAGTAAAAGAAAAAATATATATTGTATTGATCTCTCGAAAAGGTTCGAAACCGTATCAGTATCAAATGTATTGAATGGACCGATACAAGGTAACTTGTATCGTATTATCCACTGCGCGAGCATGTTCGGAATTTTGTGTGAAAAGCTGACTATGGGTAAAATGTTTCCTATTTTTTCATTCTACAAGGGTCAGGGTTTTCTCTAGGGTCGCAGACGACCTAAATTTACACATGCTGTCCTGTATATTGTAATGTTTCATCCAAAAGTTTTAGTCACATCTTTCTATAAGGAATTGAGGATGCACATACGCAAAAAAATTGAAGTTTTTGGAGAGAAACAGGATCTGACATAAAGCCGGCAGAAAACCGGGTAACTCATCAGACTCCTTGTAGTAAATACTGTACAATGTCCAGTAATCATTGGACTTTCTCGAATTCATTCATTAGCATTTATGCCTTTATTTAGAATTTCTTTATTGAATACTCAATCAAATGCACGTTCAACCGTTAGAAAGCACTTTAAAGTTCAAACGAACCCATTATCGCTGTGAGTACTTTTTTTATATCTTACGATATAATTAGGCGTACTTTTTTTTTAAGCATGACACTGTCAGGGAAAGTGTTCAGAAACATTCATCGTAAAAGGTGAAAAAACTACCAGGAGCAGTCAACATTTACGCAGATACTGGTACAGTACCGTACAGTACTTACATAGACCGAGAGATGTCTGAATGTTTTTCAGGAATTCTATTCGTCTTTTCCCAGGCTGTATACTGAATACCTTTTTTTCATGTGGAAAATAATAATGTAGCACAAACATCATTGTTTAGAACTTCTAAATTCAAAATGCCGCAACATTTCTGTAAAAGATATACAAATTTGCGCGCGAAATTCCATCTGTTGGTCTTGAGTCTAGATAATGACGCACGGTATGCAAGTGGGAAATAGAGCCTTGAAATTAGCATCAAGTTGTCTAGGAACTACGGATCACCATGCCCTTTGCCAAACACATTCTGTTAGACAAATGCAGGTGGATTCTCATCTACTACGATTTTGTCTACACGACTTTCTCTGCATAACTAATTTTCTCTTGGGCCCACAGGGGTCTTTCCCCATGTTATGAGGGTTCTTTATGCGGAAATTCTCTCTACAATGGATTTTTAAAGTCCTTTGAGTTTTGTCATATAGAGAGAATCTGTTTGTATAACTTTTCTTTTTGAAACACTCGAACACACTATGATGGGCAGTATAGTGAGTCTCATCAGCACCTCTAAAGAAGGAGTTGATCTAATGGATAAAGGTTCCTATCGTCCTATTTCATTTTTTAAAAAAACACGTCCATCTGCATGGGACTGGTTGTGATATCCTCTAGTTCCAGATTTGAGGTAAATTTTTATCAGTCTGATTGTTCCAACACACAGAGGACAGATTATTTAGACAACTCATGATATCCCCATTTCTCAGTGCATTCTGTTCACAAAGAACTTCAAACAGCGACTGATGTATTGATCATAGAAGGTAAAACCTTTTTTTTCATTCCTTGATAGCAAATAATTTTGTAATGATTAATGAACCCTTGCCTCCAAGTTCAGTATTCTGTCAACTCAGTCATCCCGCAGTTTAATGCAAAGAAGATGACCAATTTAATCTTATGTAAAAGATTTTTCCAAAAAAAAATCTAGTTTATCTCAAATCCTTGAGTCAAAATGTTTTGTGTTGTCCCTCTGAATTAACATTAGAGATGTCTGACTGTACTGGTCCCATAAAATGTGCATCCTGTACTATGTTGATGGGAATTGTGGCACTTCCAAGAACACCAACACATTTCAGTGGCTCTGCTGTCCTCAGACTTATCTTCATCTACTTTTTTTATTCGATAGCCTTTTATTTTCTATGCACCACTCTCACATAAAATGAAATTTCTTATCATATTCCTCGAATATTTCTTTAATAGCATCTTGTGGCTTGTGCTAGTGCGTGTCATATTCATTTTGTCAGCTCTTTCTCTTGAAGAAGATACTTTTAGGAAATGCAGGGTTGGAAAGTATCAGCAAAACTCTTCTATTTGGAACAATATCTCCAGAAAGATTTACGCAATAATTTAAAATTACACTACATCAGGATAACCTTGTGCACCTGCTGTTGGCCATTGCAAGAATAATTCAGCTGAATAACTTTCTCGTTAGCGTACTTCTTGCACGTTAGTACTGGCTGAAGATAGTGCACCAAAAAGCACAAAATAGTTACAAACATTTATAAATTGAATGAAGCGTACTTGAATAGCTCAAGCAATTCCAAGAACATTGATTTTTAAAACCTTTTCCACATTGCTCACTTATTTGTATTAAATGAAATAGCTAAGCAAGCACCAACGTAGTCCAGATACAGCGTCAACAATTAAAGATTGAGCACAGCCACTCAGAACCATTATTCATGAATATCTGTACAAGTACAAATGGAAATGACTAAAAATTAAAAACTTTTCTTACTGGCTTCTGCAAGAGATAATATAATTACGTTTGTTCAGTGCAAATTGTCTGCGCAGAAGAAAAAGCTATTGAATGCAGCCTATATATTGGAGGTATTGAGAAAACAACCATTATGCTTTTGACCAGTGCTCCACAACCTTTTTGGATTTGTGCACTTGGAAATTTCCATGAAATTTTGTGGCAAGCAGCCAAATTTCCATGAAAGTTTTGCTGGACCTGCAAGTTCCATGCATTTTTTGCAGACCAGAAGATTTTTTTGAATACGTGCTGTAAATTATTCCGATCAACATTGTATTGCAAAAATTAACTTAAGAACCAATGAAGCAGCTACAGTGGAATGTCTTTCAAAAACTAGAATGGTGGGCTTGAAGAAAAGTTTCTTGCAATGAAAAATTGAAATAATTTATTTCTGCAGGTAAAATTCTGTCTGATTTGTCTTTAGGAGAAGAGCCAACTTTTATTTTTGTCAGATTCAGGCTGGAGGTCAATACGGAAAAAGTCCGACTCAGGACTTTCCCAGCATTTCATTATCCCCGGAAAAAATCCGACTTCGCCCTCCCCCACCTGGCAGGGGTTGCATAACCTTGTGCAAAAATATAATGCACACCCATACGGAAAAAGTCCGACTTAGCCCTGGGATGGAAAGGAGGCTGCCACCGTCAAGAAAGCATTGGTTAAGAACCAATGAAGCAGCTACAGTGGAATGTCTTGCAAAAACTAGAATGGTGGGCTTGAAGAAAAGTTTCTTGCAATGAAAAATTGAAATAATTTATTTCTGCAGGTAAAATTCTGTCTGATTTGTCTTTAGGAGAAGAGCCAACTTTTATTTTTGTCAGATAAGTTTAACTGACATTGTCTATTAGAAATTTCTGATAAAGATAATGGACATCATCACTACATTGGATAAATGTATTCCTTGGACAGCAGCAGCATCCTTCCCAAACTGCAACAAAGACAGGGTTTTTTGTGTTCACAGGTGCATTGTAGTTTGACCCAAGGTCACTGAAATATGCCTGGGTTGAGAAGGCCTAAGTTAGGACAAATCCAGGAATGGAAAATCCTTTTGTTTTCAGAAATCTTCAATGTTTATCCTATGTCAGGAATACACCACCCTCTCAGGAAAAAATGTCACCCAGCAAGGAATTCTTCTATTTTTCAGCTAACTTTTCCTACCAGCAATGTACCAGATTTTTTCTCACCTTAGGCCATGGTTCTCATTTCATGCTTTTTTCAGTGCTGTTAGGAACTAAATTTTTACAAAAATATCCCAACAGAAGGGTTATACTGTACTGCTGAAGAAAATGTCATGCCAACTGATGAAAAACTTCTCTGGACCAGCACTGGTCCAATGACCACAGGTTGCAGACCACTGCTTTTTATACTAGAGAACACTAAACTGGCTCACTGCTCACCAGAACATGTAAGAGCGCGGCTTCTAAGGTTTATAAACCAATGATCTTGTCTGAGAATTTATCTTATTCCCCACTTTCTTTTTCATCGGAGAAATTCCCTGCATGGTTTTATCTGTGAAACTGCCGCATCTTCTCCCAAAACTGTCCAAATTATCCGCTTCCCATACAGTTTCGTTATCTTCCTCTGAATTCACCCCTGCTGAAAATCCCGGTGCACCCCATGTACAGTACTGTATATCATATGAGCCTACAAATACTGTATCAAACGAAGGAATCTCTCTGTTTACCACCCTTGGCGCGCAACACCGCGCGGAACAAAACTTTGGCACAAAAAAGAAAAACATTCATAGCCTATACGGGACATTGTAAACACAAGACTTGAAACAAGAGACGACAACAACACCACCAGCGCCCCTGTGTGCTGGGTTGGGAGACGACGAGCAAGCAAGAGCACCACGCATGATCGCGCCCGGACAACACCAACGGGCGGCACAACAAACGCTCGCGCCGGGGCGATGATGAACGGAATTGTCTCGCAGTTGGCCGTCAATGGGAAATGGCACCGGTGTAGGAGTCGGGAGCGTCCGGGTAGGCAGGAGCGTCCGGCCGGACACTCTCACCTAGTTGGGAGCGTCCGACCCCCGGTCCGGAGTGTCCTGTTCTCGGCTCCCCCCCCCCCCCCCTCCTTGCGCCGGGTTTCCCGGCGGGTGGGGGAATGCTCATAAAATAATGACGCGTGGTCATCTCCTTGTCATCCGTGCCCACTCGCGCATCCGCCGTTTTGTGTATAGTGGAGCAGCAGCTGACTCTTGACTCGCAGCGTCTTCATTATCATGCCCTGGCCCGCGGGGATTTGGAAATAACCGACATTCCTTGTTCACTGCTGGGTGCTGGCGACGGTGAAGCGAGACTGTTCTTTGTTTCTTCTTCTTCTTTATTGTTGCTTCCTCGTGGCGCTGTGTGTGTTTTATTCGCTTGATGGCGGATCATTTACGATTTACGTATATGCTGTAGAAGCGCGAAATGAGATAATTTTCAGTGAAAGCTGGCTGTCCGTCGTGACAATTGCTGTTTCATTTCATCAATACCGTGCCATCCATTCAACAAGCTTGTCTACATTGATTTTCTCTGCACAACGACTTTTTTGTTGTCTCATAGAATTTTCTTCGGGCATTACCAGGGCTCTGTGCAACGAAATTCTCTCTTAGGCAAATTTTTTCCTGTTGCAAAAATAACAACAGAAAAATTTAATTGCATCATAGGAAGAGTCCACCTGTAATTATACTGTCACTAACTTTTTTTTAATAATTTGTTTTCCACCTTCTACGTAATTATTTTAAGGTCTGCGCTTTATAACATTCGTGCCTCGGTTAACAGACTTGAAATTCGTTCCCGTGGGAAGCCCATCATCCAATACGTCTATTGAATGGGCACTGGAGGATGTCCCAAGCTGACAAAAAGACTCTTAGATGGACAATGCGATCTTATGCGAACATTGTTGTTTAGGAAGTATTGTGCTCATTATTCTAATCTGCTGCGTGAATCTTGAAAACAAGACTAAAATGCTCACGATCTATGACTTAAAATGGTCAGGATTAGAGGCATTTAGTCTTCAATCTCGATTAGAGATTGCACTGCAATTTCCAACGAATAAATACCTCAGAAAGTCCCAGTTTTTTATCAATTCATTCGGGATCCAAATATATTGTGCATGAAAATCATCTTAAAATTAAAATAATTACAAAAAGAAAGATTGTTTCTGAGGGATACATTTTATAAAAAATGGAACTGTGTTCTATCTGCGACAACAACAAAAAAGGATTCGAGAAGTAGGAGAGTAGAGTAGTGGTGACGTGTTGGATTTGTGTTGGAATTTATCCGAAAAATAGAGGCTACTGTAGTGCACTTTTTGGACCAAAATTAGCGTATTGACAGTCATATTTTTCTGTACAAGTTGTTGGAGCTGTTAAAAAAAATTAGGAAAATTTCAAAAATATCCATCTCAATCCTCTTGATCCCAAAGTACCGTGCTTTTTAACTTGTCCGCTTTTTCCCCACTCCTCCATTCTTGAGTCAGCCTATGTTTTGATAGCACTGCTTGTAAAGAGTCTCATCAAGTGGGCTTTATCATTTGAGGCACTGTAGTGAGTTTTCAGCCCACGACAGGATCATAATTATGGCTAATTGGTTATGATAACTCGCAGTACTCTTCAGGAGAGCGGAGAAAGAGTCAGGTCGTGTCTTCACATCGTGTTTTTTAGGGCTAATCCAAAGCACCCGCAGGAAAGTACTTCAACGGATAATTGCACAAGCTGAAGCAGCACAAGGATTTTCAAAATGTTATCGCCAATTATTCCCAGAAAATAGCCGGTTGAAAGCCCGCAGCCCGTTTAAAACTTGCAGCTGTTTCGATGTCGCGGGATTGTAATGTCACTACCGTACTGAATAAAAAAACACGCCAGGGAGCTAAAACAAATGCTACTGGTGTTGCAGGAAAATGAAAGGAGAAACATTCACAAGTACATATTTAGCAGCTTGTTTGTCTGAAATGCTTTAAAAAAAATAGATCCTCTTTCATTGAGTGAAAACGATTTTCTTCATTTTCCATGCAGCAATTCTATACTGTCGTCATTCTCCAAAATGACTTGGGTCTCGCAGATATCTGCCAGATGTGCATGCAAATGACGAGAAAGCAAATCTGCGTGATTTCCGGTCGCAATTAGTTGAAAGTTTTCAAAATGTGTAACGTTTCTTCAGCTTGGAAAGCGTTCCGCTCAATTGCTCTCTTA
This sequence comes from Notodromas monacha, assembly GCA_905338405.1. Classification (NCBI taxonomy): domain Eukaryota; kingdom Metazoa; phylum Arthropoda; class Ostracoda; order Podocopida; family Cyprididae; genus Notodromas; species Notodromas monacha. The sequence goes on along the minus strand of CAJPEX010001370.1, from coordinate 21,107 downwards.
TACGAATTGCCTAAAGTCGACTCTTCGAATTTCAACCTCGTCGCATCAAAACTGGTAACGAAGAAAATTATCCGCATCAAAAACCTAAAATATTTGGTTTGGAATACCAACAGTCCCGGTACAATGAACACTTTAAAAAGCTCTGAAGCGATTTGTTCCACGATTATCTGGCGATTATCAATAGCAATGCCACCATAAATTGAAGAAGCATCAGCACATTTCCCAAATGACCTCACCAATTTATGAAGAAAATATTTTTATTTTTACATTATACAGGTGGACTCTCCCTACAGTGAAACTCAAGGGATCAGAAAAAATGCATCATAGAGAGAATTTCGTTGTAGAGAATCAATGTAACACTTTATTTATTTTTTAAATATTCGTTTTACTGTAAAACAGAGAAATTTGTTGTAGACAATTTTTTTGTAGAGAGAGAGTCCACTCCTGTCTGCTTTTCTTGCTTCTGGTAAACAAGGTATGTATTTTTCATGAATGGATGAATGAATGAACAGAACACTTCATTTGCCACTTTTTAGCATTCACAAGGTTCAATCAAGATTTCCACAACCAAACCCCTTTCCCACCCAACCCAAATCCACTTCATGACATTTAATCACTTTAGAGCAGGAAAGCACAAATTGATAACAAAAATAAAAGAAATATCTGACATGTATGCATAGACCCATTCATTCCCTGACATTGGTAACAAAATATGTGTAAAAATTAATTTAAAGCACAAGGTCTTCAGTTTGTTTCTGTATGATGTTTAGTTGAATGAACAAATTGCAGAGAATCTTTGATATTTTTTATTTCTGAAAGTTTGCGGGTTTTCTTATGCTTGTCTCAAATGTCTTTGTGGTTTTCAGCTTGTGATCTAAAAGAAACAAAGCAGGGAAATGATACGGCGATGAAATGATACCTTGTTTTGGTTCCTTTATTGATGGACCCGGGATTTGGGAACGTTTTCTTGAATTCACTGTGGGACCAATCGAAGCCTGAATAAACCTAGTTCTCCTCTTTTTCTAAGCTGCTTCGCAAGTCCAGGCAGCGAAACTTCCCCATTACCCTTCCCCGCAACCCTTTGCATTGTCAGAATAACCGATCCATTGCAAAAGAAAGTGTTTGTTTTCTTTCCTGTGCTCGTTCTGCATATTATGCATGCGAGAGTTATTGTTGCGGTGTTTGCTGTTCTGGTCAGTGCTGGGGGCGAAATCAGGAGAGATTTCGGGGTTAACAATGAAGTTTTCGGCCCTGGTCGTCGGTACTATGCTCGCAACCCTCCATTGCCAGAAGAAGAAAAGAAAAGGAAACCCCTCACATTGGCTGTGGCTGTCGAATGCGAGGCCAGGAGCCAAGTTGCTCCTTTTCCCCGAGCTGGTTCCCCGTGGTTAGTACTCGAGATGAGGCAATTCCCGCCTGGGCCCTGGGACGCGCAGGTTGTTTCCTTTGGCAGATGCCGAGATATAATCATGGTTTGCGGCGGGGCCAGGTAATAACCCAGAGACAAGAACTGCCGGGGAAGGGAAGAAGCCGAGCTATCGCCGGGTTGTGGTGGGAAACGGCGGAAGAGAGAGAGAGAGAGAGAGAGGGTTTTCGGGGGTTCAGTATTTTCATGGTTTCCCGGACCGAGAAAACCCGGCAATTTTCCTTCAGGCTTCTGGTTACTGTATACTTTTATGTAATTCGATTTGAGAAGTGCAGTGCAGAACTCGAATTATCCGGGCTGTTGACCATCAGACGCCTTTACCCGCAATACGCACTCAATGAAATATCAAAGATGATTGAATACAGGTACTGTATATTGACTTCTGTTATAAGAGCAAATTCTAGTCAGCGGCCCAAAAGCACTGTATTCATTCAACTACCACGTGCCGTCAAGTAAGGCATGCACAGGGGTTTTTCAGTTGGAAATTTTGCTAAAATCTTATCCCCAAGTAAGACACGCACCCCAATTTTTAGTGAATCTGAAACCACAAAATTTCGAAAATAAAAGCAAAAAATTGACTTCAGACATGAATTGAACAAAAATCTGATCAATTTTCAGCTGTTTCAGTACAGAAAATTGTCTTGTTACATTTGTTCCAAATTTCTCCATTATAATTAAGTATAATGCACACATAGCTTCCTAAAAATTCTTGGAAAATTTGTACCCTCTTATGATGTGCACCCCTTTTTTTCTTCTGAAATTTGAGGAAAAAAGGTGTGCATGGTACTTGAGTAAATATGATACATATTACGTAGGTGCCTCTCACAACAAATGTGATTTGTTCAAGCCATGAATGGCATAAAGAGATTCCTGATTCGTCTGGAAATATTTAGGCCATGCAATGAAGGTACCAGTACATGATCAGGAAAATTCGTTTTCTTCTGCGAGGCACAATTAATAAACGCTAGTCTTTTAGCCCTTGGCATCTTCAGTAAGCGTTATTCCAGGAAAGACCTTAAAATTAATCTTCTGTGTGTGTAAAAGGTGCTATTGTTTAATCTGACAAGATCACTGCTGACGGTGCGGTGATTTCACGGGTTAATCGGCCAAAGATTAATCCTTACGGTATTCAACTTCTCTGTAGCTTAAATCTACACAATAAAGTTACTTGTAGTAAATAAGGCCGAGTCCATCTGGTTACGACTTTTAAATTTCCTGAACACGGTTTCCATGCGGAGTTCATTAAAACAAGTGCGCGGAAAACGACCAGAATCATTACATTTTGCTGGAAGCTTTACAAAAGAAACGGGTTGAGAGGGAAGTGTTTACTCAGGATCGTAAAATATAGCTTTTCGTACAAGGAACATCTTTTATTGAGAAACGGTTCATCATCTCGAAAGTGTTCCGTCGGAATTGAACACTGCAATCAATTTTGTCGCTTTTTAGGCTTGATTTCAAGTTTTTATCACTCAAGATCTATTTATTGCGTCGTAAGTTTCTTCGAATACTAGGTAGAACTGCGATTACTGTATTCTTGAATTTAATCTGTTTTCGAGATTTGGTGCCCCTGAGAACGTAAGTGTACGGTAAAATACGATTAATCGAAAAATTAAATAACTCGTACATGCTGTCGCGCATGGGCATCTCAACTTTAGTCGGTATAGATGGCAGCAATTCAAGCCGGAAGTACTGATGTAGCAGATTTCAAAAAGAATTTGTTCGGAAGAATGCTTGAACTTCACGAATTGATTGTCTTGTTGATCCTACCCGGATCGGCAATCAATTTTTCCAACACAAAGCTTTTTCATATTCTTTTATAAATACGGTTTAAGTTAATAATCGCACAACCTGAGATGAACACGTAGTAAAATCTAGTATGTACTGTATCACAGCCAAAACCCGATGACCTAAAGAATCTGTCTATAATTTTTTAGGTCTTTCCGGTTTTGTTTTTGTTTTTTGCTCCTCCCCTTGCTTGTTGTTTCAATGTTGAGTCGAAGACTTGCTGTCATAACAAACGGTACAAGTTTAAAACACCCTTTATAATTTTTAAAAATTATCGAAATGAGGTTGTAAAATGATTTCAATATTATTTCGTGTTCATGTGCAGTAATAAACTACTGTACAGCGTCCAGGTTGCCGCATTCCATTCAAAACATATCAGCACATCCATCGGAAGGATTTCAAGGCTGAAAAACGGAATGCGCAAAAGTAAGTCGAAAATTACCCGGTGCAAGAAGCGTCTTCATTTTGGCGAACATGGCAAAAGATGGGTACAGTACTGTACAAGACCCGCTCTTTTTTTTTTAGGTGGGGGGAAGGAAGGTTTGCTGCAATCACCTCTGCCAAGGGCAAGTTTCTGAGGCGCTCCGTATAAAAGCGAAAGCGTCCTGAAAAGACGCCAAATAGCCCCGGGGGAACGATAGGGTTCCGGAGGAATTCGTATCTCACATCGGATTGTGCGGCGGACATGAATGGGGAACAGTGGGGGAGGTTTTTGTCCTGTTTTCCCACCTCGCCGCCATCATCATCGGCGAGACTACGAATAGCCCCGAGGTTACTGGGGCTCGGGTCGTGGAACCCCGCACTTCCCATGCTCCTTCGCCTATTGCCACTCAGCTCCAGTTTGCTCGAGAAAGTAAGGTAATTACCGACGGCTGACTAAATGCTTAATTAGCCTTGAAGCACGTCCAATTATCGCGGAGAGGGTGCCACAACCTACGGGGATGACAGGGCCGATGCTAATCGCTTATATGCCGTGGGTATCCAGAAGAACCCCTTCACGGCAGGTGGACTGAGGAAGGGGTACGATGCACGTATGTGATACTTATCCACGACCAGATAAGGTTGCAGGTACAGTACATGGCACAAGAAAAAAATAATATATACTGTATAATGCGAAAAAAGTTGACATCTCAGAGGGAATGTGTTCTTGGGGCAGAATTTACGGCAAAGGGGGTTCTGACCAAAAGCACAGGAACTCAGATCCATTAAAAAGAATTGAAATATTGAGCAAAAACCAAAGGGGCACTTGACGGTCGACTGCACATGCGTTTCGTGTCTCCGAAAATCAGAGAGCCCTTAATTTTCGACAGATGGCATTCTTTAATTTTTTTTTTGCGAACTGGGTGCTCATACTTCAAAGTGAAGGCTTTGAAAACAGAGTGAAGGTGTATCACTGTTCACGTTTCCACAATATTAAATATCTGTAAAGTGCATATTGAGTCTCTGTAAGTGAGGTAACCAATATGCCAGAAAGCAAATGTTATCACATTTTGTTAATTCAAATCTTTGGTTGAGCGAATGCTTCCCAGAAACCAATAAATGAAATACGCTCAATAAAAAGTGTATCCTTTAGTTTTTAATTTAACTTCATTGGACGTTTGTCTTCTCAGATTATTAGGGTTCTTGTTTTTGCAGAAGTATTCAGTTCAAACTTTTTGCAGGGATTTCGTTCAATTTGCTTCGCGCATATTTCCCTCATTTCTTGTTTAATTTGAAGTAAAATCGTGAAAAATATTGAATAATACATGAGCTAAAGTGTTGCTTCAAATTTTTTTCTGAGGTGCTCTGCTCCGTATATCTGCGTGAGTTAACTGTGAGCACATAATTTCAGTAGTACAGTATTTACCGCCAATTTTAGTCAAAAAGTATTTCACGATTTTTCACCTGCTGTATTCATTCCACGGAGAAAAGTATGCTCAAGAACCTAGACAGAGACTCGGTGCCCCGCAAACCTTCAGAAAACAGAACAAGCATTAGAAATATGTACTAGTATACAGCACAGTATTTATGCAAGTACCGCACAAAAGTCCTTTCTGAAAATCAAGGTCATGTGTTCATGGTGCGAAGGTTTAAATTTAAAAACATCGATTACATTATTGAGAGCTATACGTTAGTCAAGTCACTACAGTTTCCCGTTAAAATGTTTTCATTTTAGGGCATTCCATTACAGACTGATTTTAGTTATAAATTATGATTTCAAAATTTAATTTCTAGCCCACAAAAATTAGAGTCCAGGTCTCACCCCAAGATTAGGTTTTGGGCAAAATTTTCACACAAAGTTCAAGGTGAAAATTTGTACCAAAAATTTTTGGTACTCAAGGAAATAGGGTAATAGCTCATTTTCAGTCAGCACTCCCATACAAATGGAAATCTCAAAGAAAAGAAAAAAAATAAATCTTTTTCAAAAAGGAAAATTTGTCTAAGCTTCGTTTTGATCCCATTGCTTTCATCTTCAAAATGTTGTTCATTCCTGTTCATGTGTGGTAATATCCCACTGCACAGCAGTCCAGCATACCCCATTCCATAAAAGAACAGTAAATTCGTCCTTTTCAAAGCTACTAAAAGCGGTGTGTGGGACAGTGCGGGCAAAATGAAAGTCTATTGTGAGGGGCAGATGATGCATGAAAGTTGGAATGGTTAGGATCTGCACTAGGAAGTCCACAGGATACACAAGATTTTTTTCCATTCCAGCAGTTTCCCAACATATTCCAACCTCAAGAGTTTCAACTAGTATGCAAGTAAACAAAGAATGACGATTTTGAAAATTTCCCATGAAATGGGTCAAAAGAAATCCTGTTATAGCCAATGTCAATTAATTTTGCCCAATGCAGATGTGGCCAAGGGTCAAACTACTGTATTACATTTGTGTGGCCAAGGGCCACATAGTCCTTACAAACCGCAATTGGCCAACTTTTTGAGGTACCAAGTTTCCCATTTCATAAATGAAAATTTGCAACTTTATTTCATTGCTATGTATTGAATCAGAAGTACAGACTTATACCATTTTTGAAACATGGAGCAACATTCTGATTTTTTGAATTCCTCTTCCAATATAAATTTTGAATAATGGTGGCTGTCCCCTTGAAAATTACAGGGAAAAGACAACAGGAGGTAAGAAGAGTCTCTAGATTGCAGGCTGGATCTGGTCCACAGGCTGTAAGTAGGGCAGCACTAATGTAAATGAAACTACTCAGGAAAATATAGCTTGGCTTGTGGTGGTAGGTACCCACAGCTCAATTCAGTTCAGAAGAAACAAAATTGCCTGTTTGTAGAAACTGGTAAAAGTAAAGTGAGCTACCACATCATCTCAGCTCTCTTGAATACATTTATAACATTCGATCATTCAGTATACATTGATACAGCTGGTCTCCCTACAACTATATTTTCTGCTGCAATTTTCTCTATACAATGCATTTTTCATTGATCCCACGGAATTCTCTCCCCATGTTGTACAGGTTCTGTACAATACAATTCAAATGACCAAAGCAGTCATTTTAGAGAGAATTTTCATTGTAGAGAACTCAGATACAGTAGTTACCACGTGTAATGTTGGACCCTCTTGTCTTCAATGAAAGTCCAGGGACCAGAAAAATTCTTTTAGAGAGAATTTTGCTGTAGAGAGTCTACCATTACATATGGCAATTATCCGGGTATTGGAATCCAGTCATCAAACGGAATGATCAGAGTTATACTACACACTGTTGCAGTAGGGTGCTGAGGAAAGAGGTCAAATTCCCATTGTGCAGTACTTCGTTCTGAGGCTATTTCGTTCCTAGCATCCTAGCTTTTCCCGTCCTCCTGCAGTAGTAAGATTAATTTGTGGGGTACCCAAACGCTTGGCGTCATGAATGTTCCCCAAAAAATCAGTTCACAAAACTTCGGAAACTCTTCCCGCGCAGGGCGCGGACTGTTCAGCAGCCCTGTTTTCCCCGGACTTCACAAAGCCGCCCTCATCCCCTTCCTCCCACTTCCCCCTTTCAGGCGACGACGTAGACAAAAAGACGAGGGACTGAACAAGTTCTGTCTCTCCACAGGAAGCCTGGTGGAAAAAAATGGGGACGGCCGACTCCCGGGAAGCCTCGGGTGCGACCCCTGAAAAATGGCATCTTCTATGTTAGCCTTCCAACATTTTGCTGTTGGACATCTGGGAACCTGGATTAGGGTGTTTGGTGGGTTGATCAGATATTATTGAATATATGTGTTGCTGGTTGCTGAGTATAGTTTATGAAATACTTGCAGCTTGCCTAAGTTGTAGAGAGCTTTTCCAACTAGAAGTTTATTCAGCATTACATCATTACAGTATATTCAAGGAGAAGTTCTCTGGAGAAAAATGTTTTATGTTTAGCACTAACCCACAGGCACCAAAGTTGGACTTTTTGTAAAATTCAAGGAGTTGTGGGGCCAATTTAAAAAATTCAGTCCAGGGAGTGGATGGCAAAGTTGGGGAAAATCCTTGCATTTTTTGCTGTGCACAGAAAATTTTTGCTAAAAAAAATTATCTTCAAGGCTGAGCTATTTTTTCCTGTCCTGGAAGCATCTTGGCACCTTTGGGACAATTCCATCTTGACATTTTTAATCCTGGAGCCTGCCAACTTTTGTAGGTCATGAAAACCCAGGCAGGAGGGGTAGTGCATGGCCAGACTTAGTTCAGAAAATTCTTGTTGCTGGATGCTGCCATCTTTAGTGTATACAAAGCCTAGTTTCATTCAGATACTTCTACTTTTCCTTGAAAAATAATTTGTGAAACCAGAGATTAAAGCCATCAGAAGCAGCACTGGAGAAGATTTAAGAAAGCATGAAAAAGGATAAGAAAAAGGAAATAAGATGAAGTGCTACAAATTTTAGGAATTGAATCTTACAGTTGCTCAATTTGGGATATAATCAAAATAATTTCAAAGTTTGTCAAAGTTTATGTAACTAATAAAAGCTTGAATTGTTTGAAAGAAATTCCTTTGCTAAGCATGTAAATGAATTCATGTCATAGAATGAGACCACTGATTTCAACCCTTTGGCAACAAAGGGTTATTTTATTTTGCATGACAAAGATGGGGTCTTTTGTATTATGTGGGATTTACTTTTGTAGAAGGTCATGAAAACCCAGGCAGGTGGGGTAGTGCATGGCCAGACTTAGTCCAGAAAATTCTTGTTGCTGGATGCTGCCAATGTTAGAACTTTTGTGCTAAATCTTTTCAGCTGGGATGCTTGCTTCTGAAGTTCATGTTAAATGGTTTGAAACAACCCTGATCCTTAATGGCTTAACAGATCGATTAAAGCTCCGACTGGGCAAATAAAACAAGTTTAAACTTGCTTGAATTGAATGTAATATTTCATAGCTAAGGTTGCCTTTCTTACAACAGCTGAGCAATAAAATATCAAAAAGATGCTCAGTATGCATCATTGCATGATGAATGTTTACTACTTTTTATTGTTCGATGGCCAACATTGTCTTGGGATTATGTTTCATGATATCAGCAAAATGCAGTAGTTAAAAATGTCCACCACAAGTTTAAAAATTTCGGGCAAAAAAAGCTGCTGCACAGCCACAGTTGGAATTGAATTTAAATATGTGACAAACATTCAGTGGTATATACCAAGGGCAGACCAAACTTCCCACAGTATAATAAATATCTTCAGACTTGCTTAGAAATATCCCGAAAAGTGTTACATTTATGGAGCTTTTTGGGGAGAACATTTTGACAGTCAAGTTTTGAAGAAATTGTTTGTTTAGCATGCAGTCTTGGAGTTTGGAATTGGTTCTCTTTGAAAACCTTGTTAGATTTCTGGACCTAGTGGATTTTTCTATTTGAAAAGAAAATTAGAATTAAAACCCAACCTCCTGGGTATGACATCTGGCCAGATGACACCTGTGGAAGGATTACCTCTGACTTCCAAGTCACCAAAGTACTGCGTCCCCATTCACTGCACAAAGTTAAAGACATTAAGGTTTGTTGTATGTTATATCAAAAGATACAATTGTTTAACAGCACACCATAAAATGTTCCCCTTGACATCTGTTAAACACAGGTGGCATTTCTCTCCACAACAATATATTCTACAACAATTCTTTTGGTAGAATGACGTTTTGTGGTCCCATAGGAATTTTCCTTCTTGTTATATGGTTCTCTCCATCAAAATTCTGGCTACAAGAAATTTTTCTCCGGTTCATTGAATGCCCTCACAGAGAGAGAGAGAGAGAGAACTTATTGATTTGTAGACAAATCACTATATATTCAGTATTTTGATCCCTTCGATTCTTTTGTGAACAATTATGTTTAACTTCTCACCAGTTCCTCATGTAAAAATCATGCTTTATACTCATTCCATTTCCGATGCTTCTTTCATGAAGACATTGTTCAAGGTCATGTCGACTTTGTCTCAACGTGTACTGTACATGCAAGTTCTTCCTTTCAATAACTGAAAACTGCTTTTGGTGCCAGTCTGGCACGCCACAAATCGAGCTCAATTTCCATTCCGGCATATCGGGGTCAACGTTGACTGCACTGTGACCTTTTTTGCATTACTGTGCTTCAATGTCTGCGTGTCGTTTGTTAGATCCACCAGAGCGCCGGCCGCGCACCGATCGGCAAGAAAAACATGAATGGGGAGAACGAACCCATATGGTTACGGGGCAGCGAGTAAGGGAGTGGGAGTGGAGGGAAAATAAGGGGGAGAAGCGAGAAGGGAAGACGAATTTAGTTATTTTTCCCTGCCGCGACTCCAGATGCGCGTGGTGCGAACGCGCGTCTCTTTCCTGGCCACGGCGGTGCTTCGGCTGCGGATCAGCCCGCGCTGGCTTGCCATTGCCAACGACCGGCGTCAGTCGCGCTCAGTGGCTCGCTGCCTGCCGGGTCGGATGCGTCTGACGGAGAGTGTGTGGATTGTTCGTTGTTCTTGCATGTTGACGTATTGGTGAGAGTTCGGTCTGATTTTGTGCAAGTGTTGTGGATTTCATTTCTTTGTTTCGGTGCAATACAGCGTTTTTTGATTGTTCTCGGATGCGTCGAAGTGCGAGTTTTCCGATCCCTGATGGCGTGTCAAGAATGTATAAGCGAGAAGTCTCGGGGAATGAATTGACCGCACCGTAAAAAAAAACCCGTTGTCAATTGTTGCAGTGGATTGAGTTAATGTTTATTCTGAAATTGGATATTGATGCATGTTTCGAAAAATCGTAGGGAATCCTTTTTTTCATCAAAATGCTTCGTGCTGAATATTCAGCGCATCTCAGTTAGGGCTTCTTATCCTTTCCGGCGATTTTCCTCTATGGTTTCGAAGGTTGCCTCAGGATGTCTTGTTAATCGTGACTGTGGATTCGTGGTTTTGTTTTGAATTTCCGGAAGCTGTGAGATGAATTCTTGATCGAAGAAGTCATCTGATAGCCTTTTTTTGCCAATACGCCTTCCTATTCGTAGCGTTATGTTTAAGAAATGTGTTACAAAACGAGGCAAAATGATACGTGCACTTCGCGTTGTAGCTTCTGAAGCTTTAAAAGAACCGACGCATGACCAGCAGTCCAGCACTGGGCTGAATTCACGAAAACTCATCTTGTTTTCTGCTGGAATTCAGTTTGGAACGTGACGTAAAAAAGGAGAAATGTGGTTGTGCAGTGGGGATTTGATGCGCGTACTCGACTTATTTTAGTACCTGACGTGAAGTCGCTTGAGAAGTGCGATTTCTCCGGAAAAACGCTTGGTTTGGCCGTGTGGGTTCAATTCGTCACCTTTTCCTTGCGGTACGTGACGTGAATAGTGATGGACTGACCATTTCGTACATGATGAACGCGGAGAACGCTCAGTGCTTTCGTAGTTCAGTTTACTTCGGTGAGAAATTTCATAAGGTGAACGTTTTTGTGGTACGATTATTTTGCTCTGCATTTGTCTTCGTGGAATTTGAATGCTGAGGGGGGTTTCCGCTCTGCTACTCGCAAAAGTATGCTCTTCCGTATTTCTGCTATTATCCGACAAACCGTTCGACCGCGTGTGATCGGCAGCATTGTGGGGCTTCCTTTTGTGTTGAGGCTTATCTTAACATTTTTTGACCAGGTTTTGATTGCATTCTTGACAGTTTTATTTCGGGGTCACTCATCATCCACCTCGGTTCAAGTGTTTGATTTGGGAACGCATTTATGCCGTGATTTGATGGGATTATGGGACTGTTCCATCCGGATTTTGAACTAGTTGCAAAATATCGAACATTATTGAAATAGAAGAAAAATTTTCAATGAAGTACCGTATTCTATGTGCCTTGTATGGATTGGAATTCATTGTTTGCAAGTGGGAAAAGCGATTTAGACGCATCTGATGAAGTTTAACTCGACAACTAGAACGTTCTGAAATGGAGCGCCTCCCAATGTTGAATTTTTTTCAAGTCCAAGTCTGAATTTTCTTCAGAAACAATGCATAAAAATAATAAAAACCTCCCAAACTCAAAGACTTTCCCTGTCAAACCTCCATCATTCGAATTATCTGGAGGCCTTTTGGTTATCGCATTATTTTCCCCGAAAAGAGAAAGCAATGAAAATACAGTATATCATTATTTGGTCTAAAACGTATTGAAGGACTATTTGAGAAAATGTACCGTTGCCTTCAATTTCAGCATCCTGTCAACTGATTGAGAAAGAAATTCAAGTTCTTTAATTTCACGAAGTACAAGTTCTTGAAATTCTTTCTTTCCTCCAAGAAGAAATAATTTTTGCCGATTAGCCTAAGCAAAAAAACGACCAGGCAACCTCAAGCTGAAGCTCTCCAAGATGGCATAATCTTGTAGCAAAACAAAGCATAGTCGGCAAAGACACAGTGGTATCCGATCACGCTGACGCTCAACGTGGAATATGTTTATGAATGATTGCCTCAAGAAAGAAAGCAATGCAGATTTCATTCTACATGGAAAACTTCGTGTGAGGTTGGATCGAGAACTGATTTAACTGAAAGTGGGTGTTCATAGACAAAAGAGGAATACCGTATTTGGAGGATCAGACGATTTCCGCGGGTTAAGTTTCGAAAGTAACATTTAATTTCCTAGGATTCAGTTCAGAAATGAAAGAATATAACGGTAATTTTACAAACGGATTCGCAAGCAACTAATACTACCGAATACGTTGATACGTGTCAAACTTGATTACGAAGTCTGTACCTGACGGGATATCTTTTAAAATTTGATTCTCCACTGCGGGTTTGTGTTCGTTTGGAACTTTCAGTTTGCAGCGGTACATTTCTGATTCTGATTGCGCTTGATGCCATTCACCCAAGAACCATCAACAGTACTGAAAAAATCAATTCCCGAAAATTTTTTCGCGTTCTACCCAGCGTAAGAGAAGAACTTTCTCTTCCAGTTACTGAATTTCAGCCCCGTTTTATTGGTTGTTCGAGAGTCGTTTGTCGAATGACCTCAGTTCTCAAGTACGTTCCTCCTTGGTTCGTTTATGTAACGGTAAACCCAGGCTGTGGCGCCATTTTCAATGAAGGTGTTCAGCATTCTCAACGTTTGATATGCCCGAATACGAATACATCTGGGAACCTCGGATCAGTTTTCCACGAATCGTATTCTTCGAATTTATGAACTTCGTGTTTGCCAGCGTTGATATTCATTTCGGTTAACCGTTCTTTCCCAGAGCGATAAGGACGAAGTAATTGCAACCTGCTGACCATTTAATATTTCGAGAACTTCAGTATCTTTTCTGATTGTGGATGGTGCATGGAAACCGTTTTTCCATGAGGAACGCGATGCCGATTTTCATCACGATTATACCGTTTTTTCACGATATCCGACGGCACAAAGGAGATTACTCCTGATTCAGACGGCGATGACGTTGGAGATGAAAATTTGTGATTGACGTTTTTCGGATTTAAAAAATTATGAAATTAGGAGAACAATTTTGGGAAATTTTTTTCACACGTTCTGCGTTTTTTTTAAAGGGTTTTCATTGAGATGTTCGTTTTCCCCCCCGAGATTTTTCGACAGTTCGAAGTCACATGGATAGAAATCCCCTTGGTTTATTTATTTTATGTTAGGTCGCTAAATATTCCTTACGTTTTCACATTGATTAGTCTCTGGGATTTGTGGCTAATTGTGTTGAGCTCAACGCAGGAATAAACTGAGAAGGACGCAGTTTGATAATTTTGCTGAGTGAATCGTTGTCGTATATCTCGGTGTTGTGATATGCCATGTGCTATGTTTTTGCTGAGACCTAGTCTCAAGTGATTTGAATGAATTATTGTGGAACTACGTGGGTTTTTGTGAACTAGATCATCATTCTGAATTATTTATCAGGGGTCTCATGCTGAAAAGATGAGACCATTTTTTAAATGTTCCACGTGTTCCTGTTCGTTGAGCTCCTGAACTTTAGTGTCATCGCCTTGTACTCGTATAGTGTACAGTACTATACTACATGTTCCAGCGATGATTAATGATGTTCCACTGTGACAATTCAAGGAGAAAAGAAGCAGCTTATTCAGCGTCTGTTCTTTTGTATGCGAATGAAAGGAGAAGTCTCCCAACCGCCTTTTCTATTCCAGTTTTTCAAAGAGGTGAAACCGGAGAATTTGAAGAAAAAAAGCCTCGGGAAGGTCGGAATAATAACTTTCTTCCCACCTCAACAAGGAATGTGAAGTGATGAAGTGAACATTAAGTGTCTTAAATTTTTGTGGATAGTCTTCATTTGTAAAGGAGGACCTGCAGTGTTTTTTCGAAACAACAGCGAATTCCTTTTCTGAAATCACTGAAGCGGAAATCTTGAGAGTTAACGCTTACAGTTTTGGCGCGTCAATCGTGATGAATTTGATTTCTGCATGCGAAAATGTATCCTTGTTATCCCTTGAAACGGGTTTTGAATTACTGAACAGAAGTACAGAACAGTAAAAGTTTGAGCTTTCGTGCAGTTGGAACTTTTTTTCAACAGCGTTAGAGTGGAATTTGAGTCGTGTTTCAAACATTTCTGAGTAGGGTAATTTTAAAGAAAAGTGCGGGATTTGCGCAAGTGATGCATGATATTGAGAAAGCACTTCGTACGATTTGATATTCCGCTTCTCACTCGAATCCTTCCATGTGCTTTTTTGCAAGCATTTATCATCGAATCTCGTGTTTATTTCGGAAGCGGACGTCGAAAAGTACTTCCTGTGCTTCGATCAATATTAGAACGCTCGAGTTCTGTGGCTCTACGTGTGTCAATTCTTCTTCAGTACTTTTTTGNCAAGCATTTATCATCGAATCTCGTGTTTATTTCGGAAGCGGACGTCGAAAAGTACTTCCTGTGCTTCGATCAATATTAGAACGCTCGAGTTCTGTGGCTCTACGTGTGTCAATTCTTCTTCAGTACTTTTTTGTGCGCGGAAATCCCTTCGTGTGAATTTATTTCCGTGAGAGGTATGAAACTTTTTCCTGAACACTTGATGGTTTCCGTGTTTGGCAGGTTGGCTCAGAAGTTTTGTCAATCTTCATCACCATCACTTTTGACTATAAAAAAACGAATACTTTTTTTTGGGTTAATACTGAACTGTTTCAGTTTTTTTTATTTATTTCCCCACCCTCTGGAAATTAAACCTTCCACTGTGTTTCGTTCCGGAAGTAAAATTAACGCGTAAGGAAGCCCTCATTTGCATACTTCATTTGGCATGAGTTCAACTGAAGAAAAATGCGGGAAGCACTTGAAGTACACTTGACAAGGTTTGTTAATACATAAACTTATTCTCAGTGGCTTTTGTCTAGTAATGCGGAATCGGAAGTCGGAGTAACTACTTGGCAAGGAGTTGTCAAAGACGCGGCTGGAATAAAAATTGATTTGTATTAAATCGACTCAAGAGAATATTTACTATAAACCTATATTTACTATTGATCTCGGTTTTTGAGAATTCTGGCTCCAATCTCTGTATACTTGAATAACTGCATGGCAGAACTCCTGGTTGATCGTGAATGCGCTTAAATGCACCAGAAATAGTCTTCTCCTTGTGTTCTTCGACTTATTAAATTCTAATTACTTGCAAGAAACACCATCTTGAGTTTGAAGAGTCTTGAAACTCCGGAGATAGTGTGTAATCTAATCTTCAGAGAGCAGTTGTGGTTTTATTTCTGATAACTCTCAGACTTATCTCGTAAATCGTGGCTGCGGCGGGATTTATAACTCATTTCGTATACGGATTGATTGAAGCATGCGGTGCCCCTGTTTTTATTTTTGCCCGGAATACCTGCCATTAAAGCCAAAAGCCCCAAGCGGGGAAAGAAAGCCCCTGTCTGCGCAAAAATATGCACAGATGCAGGCATAAGATCGTGCGAGGCCGCGAGGCGATTTCGTTCCGGAATTCCGGCGCACAACTTTTTATAGCTCATGGATTCATGAACTTGTGGCGTTCGTTGGTAGGAATGGAGATGGAGAAGAAAAGGAACGAGGGGGGAAAGGAAAACGAAAAAGAAAAGCTGGCTGAGGATACAAAAATCTGAGAGGCTTCGTTAATCGCGGTGCTTTGACCTCTCAGGTACTGGTTCCCCGGGATGGTTTCCTGTCTTATGGTGAGGCATAAGACATAAGACAATTACGTTTTTCCGTTTTTATATCGAGGTATGAGCATCGGCGTGCCTCATATTTGTAGTACAGTAGTGCCAAAAAAAAAGGAGGAAAGAGCGCGGGGAAGAAAAAGAAGGCTCCAGACGTGAGAACGGGAGGGGGTGTCAGTGATGCAAAGCCGGCGGGTAAATTGGCGGAGTGCGAATCTGCTCGCGTCCGGATGTCGTAAAATGGCTGCGTTGTTCAGCCCTGTTGAAAGTTGCTTACCTCGGCGAAGTTCTAATTGAGCTCGAATCGCTTTATTGCGGGCCCTAGGGTTTCCTCTAAAGTTTTTCCGAGGTTTCCGACTCCGACATTCAGAGAAGTCCAATCCGCCCTACTGTTCGAAAAAAGAGAGAAGAGACACATTATTTTGCTTCATGCTTGTGCTGCACTGTTTGAGGCTTCTTCTTTCTTTCCTGGGTTCGACAAGTGGCGGAAAAAGTGATGTTTGCGTGCCCTTCTTTCACTCTCGTCGACCATTTTTTCCACGTAGTCGAACTTCAAGGACCAGCAAAAATCCCAGTTCAAGAGGTTCGAGTTCGGGAAACAACGATGAATAATTTGACTAAACTGGGAATTGATCGAAATTCGGGGAACGTGTAGGAGGATCACATCACCTCGGATCATATCATTGAATGATTAAAATCAAATTTTCTGTATTAACTTATACTTATGCAGTATGATTTATGACAGAGCTTGGACGTGTTCATAATTTTGGGAACAGACTACGGAACAAATATATGCGTCATTGGTCAGTTTTCATGACGAAGCCTGAGGTGTAGAAAATCTGTTGCCAAGTACATTTTCTTCCGGAAATCGACTTCTGTCAATAAAAAAATTCCAATGACCAGTACGAATTGATCTGTTTCACTCTCTGTCTGGAATTCTCGATTGCGGTGGTTGTTTGAACATAAATTAAGTTTTTCTATTGTGCTACATTTTTCACTTCAGGAAAATTTTCATCTTCGTATGATTTTGCAATCGTCGTCACGTCGATGCAGTTTTCTTTCTCACGAAAACGAGCATTTTATGTTGGCATTCTGTGAGAACCAATTCGAAAAATGCGGAAAGTTGTTTGAATTATTTATTCAAGATCAATTTACTGAATGTGTGACTGTACTTCTTGTTCCAGGAACAGAAAACGTGATGAAAAAAAAAAACGGAAGAAATGTTTTCTCTCAGAACGAGTGGGTGCGTGAGAGTTCCGCGAAAAAGGAATTATGCCGGTTGGATCGTTCGTCGAGCAAATCGGCAAGGAAATAATGACGACTGGCTGTCGAGGCCCTTCAGAGGTGTCGNATAAAAAATGATCTGTATTAAATCGACTCAAGAGAATATTTACTATAAACCTTCGATTGATCTCGGTTTTTGAGAATTCTGGCTCCAATCTTTGTATATTTGAAGAAGTGCATGGCAGAACTCCTGGTTGATCGTGAATGCGCTTAAATGCACCAGAAATAGTCTTCTCCTTGTGTTCTTCGACTTATTAAATTCTAATTACTTGCAAGAAACACCATCTTGAGTTTGAAGAGTCTTGAAACTCCGGAGATAGTGTGTAATCTAATCTTCAGAGAGCAGTTGTGGTTTTATTTCTGATAACTCTCAGACTTATCTCGTAAATCGTGGCTGCGGCGGGATTTATAACTCATTTCGTATACGGATTGATTGAAGCATGCGGTGCCCCTGTTTTTATTTTTGCCCGGAATACCTGCCATTAAAGCCAAAAGCCCCAAGCGGGGAAAGAAAGCCCCTGTCTGCGCAAAAATATGCACAGATGCAGGCATAAGATCGTGCGAGGCCGCGAGGCGATTTCGTTCCGGAATTCCGGCGCACAACTTTTTATAGCTCATGGATTCATGAACTTGTGGCGTTCGTTGGTAGGAATGGAGATGGAGAAGAAAAGGAACGAGGGTGGAAAGGAAAACGGAAAAGAAAAGCTGGCTGAGGATACAAAAATCTGAGAGGCTTCGTTAATCGCGGTGCTTTGACCTCTCAGGTACTGGTTCCCCGGGATGGTTTCCTGTCTTATGGTGA
Source organism: Notodromas monacha (assembly GCA_905338405.1). NCBI lineage: Eukaryota > Metazoa > Arthropoda > Ostracoda > Podocopida > Cyprididae > Notodromas > Notodromas monacha. The sequence continues at coordinate 3,327 of CAJPEX010001370.1, read as the reverse complement.
TGCATAAGACATAAGACAATTACGTTTTTCCGTTTTTATATCGAGGTATGAGCATCGGCGTGCCTCATATTTGTAGTACAGTAGTGCCAAAAAAAAAAAAAAGGAGGAAAGAGCGCGGGGAAGAAAAAGAAGGCTCCAGACGTGAGAACGGGAGGGGGTGTCAGTGATGCAAAGCCGGCGGGTAAATTGGCTGAGTGCGAATCTGCTCGCGTCCGGATGTCGTAAAATGGCTGCGTTGTTCAGCCCTGTTGAAAGTTGCTTACCTCGGCGAAGTTCTAATTGAGCTCGAATCGCTTTATTGCGGGCCCTAGGGTTTCCTCTAAAGTTTTTCCGAGGTTTCCGACTCCGACATTCAGAGAAGTCCAATCCGCCCTACTGTTCGAAAAAAGAGAGAAGAGACACATTATTTTGCTTCGTGCTTGTGCTGCACTGTTTGAGGCTTCTTGTTTCTTTCCTGGGCTCGACAAGTGGCGGAACAAGTTATGTTTGCGTGCCCTTGTTTCACTTTCGTCGACCATTTTTTCCTCGTAGTCGAACTTCAAGGACCAGCAAAACTCCCAGTTCAAGAGGTTCGAGTTCTGGAAACAACGATGAATAATTTGACTAAACTGGGAATTGATCGAAATTCGGGGAACGTGTTGGAGGATCACAGCACTTCGGATCATACCATTGAATGATTAAAATCAAATTTTCTGTATTAACTTATACTTATGCAGTATGATTTATGACAGAGCTTGGACGTGTTCATAATTTTGGGAACAGACTACGAAACAAATATATGCGTCACTGGTCAGTTTTCATGACGAAGCCTGAGGTGTAGAAAATCTGTTTCAAAGTCCATTTTCTCTCGAAAATCGGCTTCTGTCAATGAAAAAAATTCCAATGACCTGTACGTATTGATCTGTTTCACTCTCTGTCTGGAATCCTCGATTGCGGAGGTTGTTTGAACATAAATTAAGTTTTTTGTTGTGCTACATTTTTTAACTTCAGGAAAATTTTCATCTTCGTATGGTTTTGCAATCGTCGTCACGTCGATGCAGTTTTCTTTCTCACGAAAACGAGCATTTGATGTTCGCATTCTGCGTGAACCAAGTCGAAAAATGCGGGAAGTTGTTCGAATTATTTATTTAAGATCAATTTTCTGAATGTGTGACTGTACTTCTTGTTCCAGGACCAGAAAACGTGATGGAAAAAAATAAAGAAATATTTTCTCTCAGAACGAGTGGGTGCGTGAGAGTTCCGCGAAAAAGGAATTATGCCGGTTGGATCGTTCGTCGAGCAAATCGGCAAGGAAATAATGACGACTGGCTGTCGAGGCCCTTCAGAGGTGTCGTTAACCCGAGACTCGTCCGAATGTTTTATCGCTGTTGTTTACCGACTTCTGAAGAGTGCCAGTGTGTTTGTGCGTGACGCCGGCGGATAACACATCACGAGAGTAATAAGACGCACAGAGGAGCGAAACTACGCAAAATCGCGTGGTTTATGAGCGAAAGTTGCGCGTGCTGCTTGTGAGTGTCGCAGCTCGCGTTTTTTCCCTCCTTGGCGCGTTTTATTCCTCGTTGTGGCCCCGTGTGTTTTGTGACAGTTCGTTTCAATTACATCCCCGACGAGGGGATTCCGTTTGCGTGCTGGCTTTTCTTTCACGCGATCGGAAGCAGAGGTGCAGTTGGTTGTGTACAGGGTGAACGAGAAAACCGGATGAGCCTATTTGTAAAAGCCGATGTACAGTACCGTACAGTACTTAATATTTCATGTGGGGTTTTCCTGACGAAGTTTAAACTAAAGTGTGTCGAAGGGGAGCTACCACCATATTCACTTGAGTATCATGCGACCTTGATTAAGAGACGCACCTTACTTTCAAGTGCTGAAAATTTAAATATTGTGAAAATCGAAGGCATCAGAATGTAAAATTGTGATCAAGTTGAATGTTACCGTATTTACCAGAGTATCACGCACATGCACCTAAATTATTCAGCCTGAAGTTTGGATTGAAATACTGTTCATCCCCAAGTAGGACGCACACCCCGGTTTTAGAGACTGAAAATTGAAGTACAGTACAGTATTTTGAAAATGATGTACAATTTAATTTTGACGTCATTTTCAGTCAAATTGAGTGTCGATTTCCCATCATATCCATTTGAATAGTTTTATATTGGTATAGGTTGAAAATTCCTTGTTAGAATCAAGTACTGTACAATATGACGTTTACGTACCAAAATTTACATTTTTCTTAATGTTTTCCACGTCCATGACGCGAACAGTTTTTCTTCTCACTTTTTTGAAAGAAGTTGCGTCTGGCAGTCAAGTGAATACGGTAATTCGATTTTTATGGGTCCAAAACTCCGAATGAACTGACGAACACAATGCAAATAAAATATTCCACTACGTTTTTGACCGTTTGACGAATAGATGAATGAATGATCGGGTTGACGGTGATCAGCTCTCGTATTACAGTTTCTTTTGCTTTTCTACGTCGTGGTTTCAACTATTCTGGAAATATTTTACTGTACTTATGCCGAAAGATTGGTGCATCGTTTTCTGATCGACTCGTTACATACTGTTCCCTTCTGACTTCCGGTGTGTTACGTTTGTGTGATGAGTGCAGTCGGAACTGTCAGTTCGTTGCTGTGTGCGAAAATGTGAACGGAAGGCTGGCATCCCTTGCAGATAAGTAGACGGTTATGGTTTTCGATGTTCGATTCATGTGGTGGACATTGGTAAAGGCATTCGATCGATTTGAATTGTCGTATGGAGTATAATACGGCACTTCTGGTGTGATTTTCTAATGGAAATTCCATTCGAAAGTTCCTCGACGCTTCGAAATACTATGAATGATAAATTGGATTAAAATCCAGTGACGAACTTCTTGGAAGATTTTGAGCTATGCTCTGGTGCAAAATCTGATGTACATTTTCCAGTAATTTTCTGCATTTGTGTAATACAGTACTCGTGTATGATCGTATTCTTTCTTGTGCCAAAGGTTTTTGTGATTGAATCGGAATTTCGACTCGGTACTTGATGACCCTTCGAAATTTACATTTAAGAATATTTAGGTGCCTTGTTTCACCACCCTTGAGGAAATATAGTATTGTAATTGAACTGATGAACTCGGTGCAATTTTGTGGAAAACTTTGCATTTTGTTCCTCGAAGTTCCAGGAAATTTTCTCCAGGGGAATTCATTAACGTTTCTTCAGTCTGCCGATTTTTGAAAGGCCTTATTGGTTGGGTAGCGTGCAGTTTTTTCCGGAATGGATGACTCGCAGAATGCGTGGAACAGTGATTCGTCCTGCCAAACCGATGTAGCTTATTGTGCGATGATCGAACGC
>CAJPEX010001369.1:27190-59796 GCA_905338405.1 Notodromas monacha | reverse complement strand
TTGAGCCATCAATTTACGGCGCAAGAATAAATCGTGAACAGACCTTCTCGTAGATCCCAACCGTGAGATTGAAGCCTCGAACAAAACCATTTGCACTGGCGGTCAAAACCAGCTCAGGATTATCAACTACAAATTTGAGAAAGGTAATTTCCGTCTTTCTTCGTTCAGTAGGGTTATGAGCCCGAACAATGTCAACATTTCGAACGTTATCCGTTCCCGACGACTCCAACTCCACTTTGTAAAAATCTATAAAACGGAGCGACGACGTCAGGCAACAATATAAACATAAACAAGATATAAAGGCAATCGGACAAAAAATTATTGAAAATTTAGAACCAAAAAAAATAATACATGGTTTCTCCATCAGGTCAGGAATATTACGGTAACACAAAACAACCGGAAAAACAAAATATACAGTACAGTATATATAAGCGAGATACAGGTGGACACACTCCACAACGAAACGCGAAGGACCAGAGAGAATTTCGTTGCAGAGAACCCCTATAAAACAAGAAGTTAACCTTTTGGGACCACAACAAAATTCATTTTACAGCACAGAGAAAATCGTTGTAAAGAGAGTCCATCTGTATACGTATAATTAATACCGAAGCATAAACTTCCATGCACAGTACTCACACAAATTTTCGTAGTCATCTGCTCCACAAAAAAGCAGGGGGTCTAACGTGGCATGCACATCGACAAGACGTATTTCTTCGTCGAAGGTTTCGGAACGTGAGGGTATGAAGTCGAAGCTATCAAATCTTTTCGAAATAGAGTATCTAACATTAGAACAAAATTTTTTTTTTTCAAATAGCGTAGTTGAAATGATTTTAATCTAGAAGAAAAATGTCATCCTCGAATTTCAACTATTTCACTGGAAATGAACCTTCAGAGCGATTTAATCGCGTAAAAATATGAATGAAGGCACACGTTGAACACAGAAGTAACTTACTCCCGTTTCATGAACCGCAGGCCAACATTGCCCAGAAGTCGTTTGTCCTGTAGAATTTTTTCGGTCACTTCGGATGACGGCGTCTTATTCGGTTTACCTTCCAGGTTCATAAGATCGGCAAACGAAGGAATCGTGTCTAACCATAAAGGACTCAAATTCAACCACGAACCATGGCAATGCAAGCAAAAGTCATCCAGATGTAAACGAAAACGAACTGCATGGACTTACGAACAGATTCCTCTCCAATCAGACCAGTTCGATCCATACCCGAATCACAAGTATTTCCACTGCAAATTCGTGAATTACTTCCGTCGACGCAGCGGAATCCCTGACTGTAGCTAAAATTGAAGGCCAAAAATAGTCCTTCTATAACAACCAAAGCCCGACAAACGAGACCATATCAAGAAAGCCCGAACACAGAAAGTGAAATACAAAATCTACTCATTGCCAAAATGAAAAACCCCCAACAAAGACCAAAATAATTTCACGCGAGGACCCAAAACAACGAAGTGTTAAATTAAACGACAGGAACACACCGACTGAACTAAAAATAAAGCAAGGACAGTAGAATGCAAAAATACAACAGCTTTATTAGCATATGCTGAGGGCAATCATTTCTTAGAAGAACCCTCCAATTTTCTTTGAATAATCTCACGGAACTGCCCAAGGATTTTATTCTCGCGCTTGGACCTCTCTTCCTTCGAGAACATTGCCAATGCGCGCTTTTCGTCTGCACTGTAAATCTGGTTTTCCTTTCGCAATCGAACAGCTTCCATTCTTCTGTGTCGACTTCCACTCATCACGAACCCGACACTCTCGAAATCCGCGATCTCATCGGAAGTCAATCCAATTTCACCACGACGAGGAATACGTTTTCCTTCTGCAACAAACGCAGCCATGGCTGCACCTTCGCCCGGCAACAAAGCGTGGCCGAAATCTTTGTGAGTGAGGGTGACACTTTGTTTCGGCTGTGGCCCAACGACAACGTCCTTTTCCTCTTGCGTGCGACAAGACTCGGCAAGAATTTTCCGCAACTTCGCTATCTGTCTCGAATCGTCATCGTCGTCTGAATTCGACTCAGTTTCGCGCTTCTCCTTCCTTCGTTTCTTCTGTTTCTTCTTCTTTTTCTTGATCGCCTTTTTCAACAACTTCTCGACCTTCTTGAGTTGTTTCCTTGCCTTCGCCGCGGATTCTGATTCAGAATCAGAGTCTGAGCTACTCGAGTCGCCAGGGGACTTTCGATCCGGCTCGGCGGCCGAAGGTCCAACGCTGATCAGCGCTTCCGGAGCTCTTACACCAAGAAGAACGTCACGATACGAAACAATGTCCTCAGGGGCAGTCAAAAGAAAGTCGTCGCTGGGCTTCTTCGGAGATTGACCCCAAGCAGCAGCTACGCCGCATTCCGCAATACTCGCGCGCTCGTCACGACGATACGCCCAAAACGAATCCGGCGTTTCCTTTTCATGGAATCTGTTCGATCTGTCCCAATGACGTCTTCGATCCCGACTTCTGCTCCTGCTCCGACTACCTCCTTTCTTCGGAATCCAGCCTCTGTTTTCTCGACTTCGGCTCCGACTGCGATCACGGGAATGGCTTCGGCTCCGTGACCCACTGCGGTGCTTTCCGTTGATTTCTCTGATGCCACTTCGCGACCGTGCCGATCTGCTCGTGCTTCGGTCGCGACTGGCTTTTCTGCGTCTATGCGTTCGATCGCCGCTTTCGTCATGAACCCGGCGAACGCGATCTCGGCTTTCGTCATGAACCCGGCGAACGCGATCTCGGCTTTGACTACGTTCATCGCGGCGACGATGAAAATGATCACGATCGTCGTAACCCATTTCAATTAAAACCTGCAGAATAAATGAAATAAAATTAGTCAAATACGCTTAGAGATTCCTTGAGGATTTGAAATGAAGTTTCGACAGATGTCCTCAGCGATTCCATTAAAAAAATCCAAAAGTATATTCCAAACACTCCGAAAAATCAGCCATGAAGTTTCTTGACGTTCTCGAAAGAACGATCTTCCATCACTCACCGCTGAACGGTGCAAGCACCAGAAAATACGTCACATGCATCCGATTCAACAGCGCGAAGTCGAAAAAACACAATCCCTTAAAAGCCACAATAAAACGTAAATTCAAGAACTTAAGGCGAAATATTTTGTGAAATTTCGCGATGACAAGTTACCCCACTCGAATTTTCCCTTCGAGCTATACCAACAAAGAGAGTGGGGAAGATTCTCACGAGAAAAAAAAATGGTGATAGAGCTCTCTCGTATTCTTGAACAAGGGTTAGGAAAAAAGCTTACGGCGTCGAAACACAATCATTATCGCGATAACATTGTAGCAAACGCTCATCACGCATCAATTCACGGTCGAGAATTCCAGTTTTTCGATGGCATCCAGGCATTCTTTCTGCTCTGGATCAGCCATTAACACAGACTTGTAATCCTGTAGAGCATCAGAAATATTTCCCAGTTTCTCAAACACTTGAGCTCGTTTTAGACGGGCCTTCACGTAATTTTCATTCAAGTGTAGAGCTCGGTTCAGATCTTGAAGACTGGCCACAAAATGTTCGCAATGAAAGAACGTTGACCGTGCCAAGACTATGTTTTGTCGAGCTAGACATCGTTTGAACCGTCCTGTGTGCAAGTTCCGTAGCCGCTTAAAGGAATAGCGTCGTCTTATAAGACGAACCTCCTTCTCGAGCAAACCATCGGTTTTCAGATCCAATGCTGTAGACCTCCGGGTTGATAATTCTTCTTCCGTTAACGATGCCTGTTGTTCTAGCAATTTCTCCTCGCTTGGTTCAAAGTCAGGCAAACGACAGAAAGAAGTTTCCTCAGAGGAAAAATTTCCCGAGAAAGGAAGCAATTTGACAACACGAAAGCCACTCAGTTCCTCGCATTTCTCGTACTTGGGAACTACGTCACAATAGATTACATCGTTCTCTTTGACAGCCGACACCAACAGAGTTTCCACGGATTCTTGAAAACTCTTCAAATTCCTCGGAAATTCCAATGGACACAAAATCGCCGCAGCGTTCAAAAATTCCTTCGCTTTCTGCGAAAAAAAACCCCAACATTCATCTGAGGAAAACTGAACTACACAAAAAAGTGAGTTCTCACCGTCAAGCGACAAATTCCCTCTCCATACTTTTTTAGATCGTGACAAACGAGTGTTTGAAAATATTCTGCTACACCCATGTACCCGTGTGCCTTAGCAGCTACAATAACACTAGCACGCGGGAACATCCACTTAAAATCATCCCTGGACAAAACTTCCGATAATGTTTTGTTCATCCGCCCGCATTCGACTGCCAACTTCGCGATCGGTCCTGATTTCTTCCCATCTGGAAACAACAACAAAATTGCTCTAATGGATCACGTATTAGGTTTAATTTCGAGTGACTACGTTACAATGAGTCAAAAACCCTCTATTATTCGAAACTAAATGGGGAGACCCCATTGACCAGTCCTGAACACAAAGCGCTATGCCAGTCTGCCACGAAGACAGTCCAGGGGTGTCTCCGAAGATTTGCCAGCCCAAAATTCTTGTCTTGGTGATGACACACACTAAGACGTGTGTGAGATGGAAAGAAACGGGAAAAATGGGCGAATACCGTTTAACTGGTTCTGAATGAAAATTCATGGATGATTAAAAATACACGCGGATAGTTCAGAAGTTTTATAAGATCAGTACTTCGAAAGGAAGCTCCTATATATGCCACAATTACTCAGAATCTGGAAAATCCCGGAAGACAAAGAACGGTACTTGAAGCAGAACTGTTCATGTATGACGGATTCTGTCCAATTTCAGTCCCTACCTGACTCTTGCTTATGAATCGTTATTTTCGAGACAACCTTCACATTTTGCACTACCAACACAGCATTTGCAAAGATGACGATAAATTTCTGGTCAGAAAATCGATGCAAAATCTGGAGTTTTGCGTCAGAAAAGATTTTCTAAATCTTTGAAATATTTGTACACCCATAAAACATAAAAATTGCAGATCACTCTGCCTGCATTAACTTTGCTTTCTTTTCAACTGTATTTCTATTCAGGTGAAAGAAGATCAGAGCATTGATTAGGAAAAGATCAATTGTTTTTATGTTAACTGTAAAACTTACGTAGATCCGCATAAATTCAACAAGATTCCTACATGTCAAATCATTACTACAGTAACATAACTTTTAAGACAAAGCTCACAAATTAGGAAATGATCTGTAGTATAGCAAAAGGCTGTGGTAAGATGCTTACCTTTAATTGCTTTCATAAGCACCAGCTCCTGAGCTTGCGCCAACATGAGAGATGACAATGCATTTAGAGTATCAATCCGAATATCCGGAGTAGGTTCGTCATAGCAGAAGAGTGCAACATTATCTTGTACGGTGCACAGATATCCGGCTAGTTGCTGAATGTTCGTATCAGTTTGCAAAAGTAATTACAGAGTTAATGCATGAGGAAAACTAACCTGATACGTTCTGGTTCCCACCCGCAATTCTTCATCTCCAGGAAAACCTTCCGACGACAACATCTGGCTCTGCGCAGCAGCAATGTTGAAGAGAATGCAAAAAATCTCGAAGTGTAACCCTCCAGCTGAGAAAATTCGGTTTAATTTTTCTACATATAAACGAATGATTCGAGCAGAAAACGTACATGTCGCACGAGTTCGACGGAAATATGATCCTTCGTCAAATGCATCATCGAACTTCAACGATATTTTAGAGGCAGTAGGATCAATCTTCTTGTTCAGTGTTACCAAGGCATCGTAATACCTGAAGAAAAATTATGGCTGCATCAAGGAAGATAAGAATATCATCTAAAAATGTCTTACCCACTAAGGCGATCGACAAGCTCGCGTTTGTCCGCAACTTTATCAAATCTTTTGACATATTTATTTCGGATTTCTTCAAGTTTCTCAAGTTCAACGAGATATCCTTGCAAAATTTCGGGAGTCAATTCTTCGTGCGCCGCTCTCAAGCATTCCAAAAGAGGATTCGAAAACTCGTCCGTACCGGCTTTTTTCAACGGAAAGCCTAGCATCAACGGTACCGTCATTTCCATATTGATGTTACACATATATTAGTGCAATATATATTATCGAAGGGAAAATCCTGCAATACAACGAAAAGCCTTCATTTTTCAGAGGCATACGAACAGCATAATTTGCAATTCAAAGACAAATCCTTTTTCTAACCACGGGAAGACGGAAAACAATGCTTTCGTCCATACTCAGGGCAAAGAAGTTCATATTGCACACACGAGACACTCAACGCGGGTCTAGTTTAATGACTAAAATTCTCATAAAACTCAAAAACTTCTAACACGAAAAAGTGCCCAACAATGCAAAGAAGCCTTCAGCTGTTCTGCGTTTCACTTTCTACACCCGTATTTTCTTTGGGGGCATAAAACCATCTCCACCACGCAACTTTCATACGATCCCAGACATTATCGAGAGAATCCATTGCAGGACGAACATCCAACAAAGCAAACTCGTACGAACTGGCATCCAAGACACCGTCATAGTAGTCAATTACGTAACGAACATCTTTTCCACATCTGAAAAAATAAGCGGTTCAAAGACATTTTCTTTTGCATCTGAGCGGAAAAACTCCACCTGTCCACTATCCAATCATGGCGATCAAATGGCAATTCGTATCCCATCCAATGGCGAATGCGAGCACGCGGGGAATACTCTTTCGCCTTGCCGCCGAATTTTTTCAGTTTCGGAGTGCAGCATTCATGCGCATGCAGGGCCTCCCATTTGAGTACCTACGGAAAGCGAATCGAAATTCATACGTTTCCGCTAATGAAAGAATAAAAACTTTAAATCGTTAAATACACGCCATCTCGAAAACGCAGGAACAGAAAACCTAAATACTGAATGCATCATGAAGTGACAAAAAACTAACCTCTCTCCACGCCGATTCATTGTTCGCATTATGAATCCGAATAATATGCGACATATCTTCGGAGTGAATATCCTCATCTCGCCACCGCCAACCTTTGCGAAGCATTGCATTCCAGAACATTTGCTGAGACGGATACTCCCATACCTCACCTTCCGTGCCAGCTTTTGGTATGGTTGATTTCTGGAATCAACAAAATGAAACGATGATCAAGGTTCGAGTGAAGTTCAGCTTGAGAAAAATACTGTGACCACGTGACTTTGGGAGACACAAACCTGACGATCTATTGGTAGAGGAAATGGTTGGTCTGGCGCCGGACGTTGATTCGGCGGAGGCATCATATTATCAGGGTTGATTTGATCAGAGTTGGACCCATTATCGCCTTGCATAGGACACCCACTCGTCTGTTTTCCCGCTTCATGCATGGGACAACCACTCGGCGGGGAAACACCAGCTTCCATTGAAGAACTTGTCACGTTCCCCATACCATACACTGAATTTCACAAACACGCCTAAAAAAGGGGAAGAGTCGAGGTCCGGAGCATGAAATAAAATCTCAAGTGGATGAACTGCTCAAATCTTCATTCAAACACGTTCCTTCCTATTTCCACCGGAAATTGAAAATGGGGCAAACCGCCTCAAAAAATTCACATCAGGCCGAAACACAGGCGACGAAAAAAAATGAAAGAGAGGCCTTCGCGCAGCATTATCACAATATAATAACCTGGGCAACGGAGAAAAACAAGGGAATGATGACTTCCCAGCAACAACACTCAAAAATAAATATAATCTGCCAGCGGAATCCCGGATTTCGGCAAGGAACAAGATTCCGACTTCCCGCACGGATCACATGCGTGCGAAGTCCAGTTGAACGTACATCTGGTTCACTCCCACGTTAGCGAAGATCATGTGCGTGTGGCTGACGATAAATGCAGGATCAGCCTTTGGGGACACCTCCAACTTTACTCCACCTACGAAGACATTCGTACATAATGTCCAGAAGTGAGGCTCCTGCACGCTATAGACTCCATCAAGCTCCATGACTTTTTGGTAACAACCCGCGAGTTTCCCATCCAGCTCTTTCGGCTGGCGCTGCATCAAGATCATAACTGAATCCTTTATTAACGATAGAACGCTGAGAGCAATAAGGATGGCGATAAACATAGAACACAATGGATCGGCGATCATCAAACCGAAGTACTGCATCAGCAGGGAAGAAATTATCACCCCAACACTACCCAACGCGTCCGCCAGAATATGGAAGAAAACACCCTGCATGATCTTCGAACCCGACGTCTGGAAGCCGTGGTCATGGCCGTGGTGGTGATGATCATGTCCATGGTGATGGTCGTGCCCATGATGGTGATCATGTCCGTGTGATCCGTGACCGTGTGAGTGTCCTCCTCCATGGCCATGTCCATCGCAACCTCCAGCATGGCCGTGTTGGAAAATAAATATTCCTATGAGGTTGACAATGAAACCGAGCACCGAAACAACCAGCAAGCGTTCGTGCTTCACTTCCGGTGGTTCCACGAGCCGCTCAACGGCTTCGGAGAAGATGAAAAATGCGATGAACAGCAGGAACAGGCCGTTCACAAATCCCGCCAAAATTTCTGCTCGCACGTACCCGTACGAGAACTTATCATTTGCGCGCCACTTCGTAATAACGGAAGCTATTACTCCAGCCAATAGACCAGTGCAATCGAAGAACATGTGGAATGAGTCCGATATGAGGCCCAACGAATTCGTCAATACTCGCATCTTTTCAAGTTGCTTCCGCTTACACTCTAATTCGTGCTCTTTAGGGTACTCTAAAGCCCTCAAGAATAGGCTTTCCTAATCAGCTTAGGTAGGAGAGTCAAAAAGCTGATTTAACTTAGAAGGGGATCCTTTCACAGGATCTTTCGTAGTCAGGGGTAGCATCTTGATATCGTGAAATCTACGAACGTCCGCGCTAGAGTCGTCACCAATCTAGCCCTTCACTTTCTTACAAAGAAAAATAAGTTCCGGTTCATCTAGAAAAAAATTCAGAAAGTCGTACGAGAATCAATATCAAGCCACCATCGAATGCCTGAAATGACTAGAACACGCAGAACCACGGAACATTTTTGTCCCGTGAAAGCACGGCATCATCTTCGCAAGCCACGAGGCATCACCGGCATACCTGCGAAAAAAATAAAATAATAAATATATACTGTATATATATATATATATATGGAAGATTCAATTTAGTCGAAAAACTGAGAGGATGGATTCGACTAATCCTTTCGGATAAGAACTCCCGAAATCTCATGGGATTTCTCGTGCTTAATCTCACATTCGCCTTCGTTGAACTTTTCTACGTAAACTGAACTTGCAAACCAGCTTGTAATAAATTTCGAACCTTATGTCACTATACCAATAGGGTGCTACAATTGATCACCACACAATCTCTGAGTTTCCTCAACAATCTCGTTTTTTTTTCGAACAGCGCACATTCGTTCTAGCAAGAGATAACAAATGACTGAAGGTTTTAAACACGAAACAAAGAGTTGCTTAATTCCTAGCCCGAAAGAAGAGCAAGAGTTTAAAATTCTCGAGGATAGATACTCCCAAAGATTGAAGAGAGAAAAACTATCGTAGTTCTAAAAAACGTCTCCAGCAAGAAAGCAAAAAAAATTTTGCGCAAAAAGCAGTTCTCATAAACTACCCTTACTTATTAGATTATTATTTTTAAAAACGTATTTTGCATAACAGATGCGCATTCAATCCCCGTCATACACTCGAATTAATGAAAAACTCAAAGAAAGGGTTCTGAACTACAAAAATAGACACCGATTCATGCATGAAAACAATAAAACTCACTTATGCATGGAAGTGTTCTCGTGATGGCATTCGAACAGGATTCAGGCTTTCTGTCCGGATTTAAGCACATACGCCTCTTCGAATCTGAAGAAAGACCAAGGATTGGCTCAGACTTTTATAGAACCACACATTTCAACAGTGCGTTCATAATCATGTCAGAATGTATACAAAATCCATCATAAAAATCAGACCCGCTGAGATTTTCATCATATTGCTACCGGCATAACGTATATTATATTCAATTACCTTTCAAATTCACATGGTTATGCATCAGCACGAGAAAGATGAACGGTTGGAATACGTGGTAATGGATGCGTCACTGAAGGCATGGGGACGTCTAAACTCTAAAGGAACGAAAAAACAGGAAAACAGGTTGAACGATCATCGTCATACATGGCGCCTGCTTGAATTCAAATTGGAAGCTGACACAAATTTTTCATTAAAATGCTTAGAAAAAGCTAATAAAAAAGAAAAACTTACCATCCTCCCTTCGAGCGGCTCGACGGATGTCGCGGTCGTTAACAACAGTGAGTACGTAAGCCTATCACAAAAACGAGGCCATGAGAAAATATTTCAATCAAATTTTTATGACAGAAATCGTTTAATATCGACATAATCAGAAGATTGTTGTTGCAAAATTCAAAAGCATTTCATTTTCGAAAAAAAAAATCAGCATTGTCAACGTTTTCCGCGTTTTGTTCCGGCGGGTGGCAATTGTAGTTGAAAATTCGGCTTGTTCTCGACAGATGCGCCGAACAATCCCGACGAAGAAGTCCATGCGTTCGATGAAGCCTGCTGTAATCCACCCGGCTGCTGCGCCAAGAAGTTCACTGCAACAAAGTAAACTTCATTGAGCAACATGTACTGATTGCAACAAACAAAAATTTCACGTTGTCGAGCACAGCGAAGTTTGTTCAAGTAATCCAAACTTTCATGCCGGGCTATGAGCGATATTCAGAAGAGAACCGAGGCAACGAATGTTTCCGTAGAACGGAACTTATCAACAGCTGTAAGCCACGAGCAAACAAGCGAACTAGCCACTGTATGTTTGTAAGAAAACAAAACTAAAGCGAACCAAAGCAACTCAGTGTACCTGACCCAGGAACCAAACTATTCACCGGGGGTGGTCCATGGAGCTTGTTCTTCCAATCCGATAATGACAGCAACAATGGCGTAGAGTTAACCATCACTCTAGGACCCAACACCATGGGCCCAGTGGGAATAGCGTTATAGATGGACGAATGCGACACAGAATACGACGGGTTGACCACGAATGGATTTCCTGGCTGCCCAAATCCGACTTCAGCATCCCACTCGGATTTGAACTTGATCACTCGCTGGTGCAGTATGTTGGCTTCTCCGGCAAGCTTCAACAAGGTCGCATGTAGGCGGTTTAGAAAATTCTGATAATCTCTCTCCGACAAACTCGTATCTTTAACAAATAAACAATCGATTACATGGAGTACAAAGTCTAACTTGCTGAAGAACCTCACCCATTCCATTAGCAAGATACTTTTCCAGATCAGTCGTCTGTTCTTTGCATTCGGCGAAACGAGCATCGAACTGCTGCAACTTTCGAAGAAAATACTCCAAGGGGGCTTCATTTTCGTACTGCAATCCTGAGGGAATCTCTCTCGTGCGCTGTGATATATCGACGTTCCGAAGCTCATCCCGAACTTCTTCCTTAATTCGCTTAACTTCTGCGGCTAAAACAGACATAGCACTAGAGAGGGCGATAATCTTCGAATGACACGCTGCCAGTCTATCAGAGGTTTTGTGAATGTGCATCTCTGAGATCTTCATGATTTCATCACGATGTTGCCTCTGAGCCGCTATATGGGCCTTTAACTCTTCCACTGTCATGCGTATTTCTGGTGGAACTGTTAGAACAACATAAGTTTCTGTCGTCTAAACGAACAAACGTCAATTTTACTACGAACGTTGGGCATCTTTCGCCTGCACCCCAGTTTGGCTATCCTTCCCAGCATCGCCTTGTCCAGACTGGGGTGTGCCTCCAAGACCCTTGAATCCGCCTGCATCGGCAGATGATGTCGTAGCACTGGACGATAATGCATTTCCAAGGGTCAGTGGATTCACTTGCTGGCTTCCAACGTCTGCGGAAAATTCTCTTGGTGAACAATGAACATATTACAGAAAATTGCTCGAACCATTTGAAGCCCAGTGGAGACACAGAATTATAAAACTACTGTATCACCAGAAGTAACATAAAATTGCGGTTTACCTGCGGAACTCGTCTGCGCGGGAGCTGCAGTCCCAAAAGTCAGGCCTGAGGAGAATGGCGCTCCTGCTACACTGCTGGTAGGTTTACCGCCAAATGAAAAACCCGAGAAGGCCGAAGAGGCTGCGGTGGTTGGCGTTCCAAAATTCATCCTCACCAAAACCGATAAATCCTTCCACTCAACACCTGTGAAACTGGTCATTTATCATTCGACGGTACCTTTAATACACTGCGGAACATTCACTTCAGCGCACGAACGGATGTCAGCGTTATCTTCAAACCACTAGGCCTTAAGCCATCACGGACAGTATTCGCACCAACTGCACTTATCATTTATCGAACACATCAACTGCTCAGAAGTCAGAACCCGGAATGACAGGGAGGAATAATCGCGCCTCTATAGAGAAATCTACGAGTCATTTCAAATATCTAGCGTCATCTATCGCATACTGCTACGCCTATTCTGAGCGTACAACCGTAATGCAATCCAGAGTAACGACATAAGTGCAGGGTGAAGCGTTCGCATGGTGTTGCTGAGCGCTTCCTGTAAAACGTATGGCTCGTTCTTTATGTTTAAATTACTTATTGACTGAAACTTGAGCTGTTCGCACCATTAGGAATCACGTATTCTTTTGAAGAAATCCAACTGCACTTTCTACGTCGTTTGAAAGGAGTTCTGAAGAAATTTTCGTATGAGAATTTCATGTTTCTGCAAAACCTATGGAAGGTGAATAAATATGAGAAAAATCAGAATGTGTGATGAAAAAATGTCCCCAGCGTTGAACATTGACCAGCAGGATCGTTCCGATTGATATAAACAGTAGTGCGTGCAAAACGAACACAACTTCATCGTTGCTCGACGATGGTTGAAAATAATAATAAAAATATAAAAAACACATCAGATTAGAAGCATAGCAATATATATACAGTATATAATGAACAATAAAAATAAGATAAAAAAGTGACTCAAAAATATCAGATTAAAATAGTATATAGTATACTCTTATATAGTATACTCTATATACAGGGTTGACCAAAAAAGTGAACTGTTTTTGTAGCTGTAGCTTGAGTTACTGCTGTCAAGATACTGTATTGTAATTCAAAAAACAGTTTTTGTAGGTGTAGCTCAAGTTACTGCTGCTGTCAAGATATTGTAATTCAGAAAGCAGTTCATTTTTTTGGTCCACCCTGTGTATATGCAGGAAAGTATATGTATATCATGTCAAAGATCTATTCCCTTTTTATCTAGATCACCCTGTATATTACACCAAAATATGCGCACCATTGTGTGATAATGAACATCTAGCTCAACAGCAGAAATTACTTGAGCTACAGCCACTAAAACAAACAGCCTAATGAAAGCTTGTTCAATTTTCTTCCAAATGATATTTGGTTTTATGGTCCCATGTGTCATGGCATGGTCAAAAATTCTTTTGAATGAAAACTTATACCACAACAACAAAAAGTTGTTGGGCAACTTTTTCTGCTAAAAGCTGCGGTTTTGAAGAGCTGCTTGAATGAATAAAGGAAATGCAGGATGCAATAATTTAACAAGCAAAGTTCATGCTGTCTTGGAGAGCCTGCACATGTTCCCGAAATTCAGAAAGTAGGGGGTGAGAAGTGCAAAAAAAAATTGAGAAATGGGATCTTGCTGCACTCCCAAATCCTAATGCAAGCTTGCTGCTGGGTGCCAGCCTCATGGCTCCAGAGTCCAGAGTGACCACTTGCATGCAAGGGGTCACTTTCTTTGGTATGACGATACTACTGAAACGGATTTTAAGTGAAAATGATTTTTAAATACACCAATTTTTAGGGAGACTAAATTTGAGCAATTCAGTCATCCAGAAAAAAATATACATGCAGTGGGTCATTGGTAGCCATGAGGCCAGTGCACTGCAGCATCCTGATTGTCAATTTTGCTCCCTTATTCTCACCCCCACCTCCTAAATTTCAGCAATCTTTGCACCCCTTTGAAGGCAGCAGAAAGTTTGCTGCATGGTTAAATTAGTGGTAATGCACCATATTTATCCCCCCAAACACCTCTGGAGAATAGCAGCTATAAGTGAAAAGAGTTGCCGGACAACTTTTCTTGTGGAAAGTTTTCATTCATGCAATTGTTTCATGTAACCATGCTGTGGCACTTATTATGACCATAAAACTGCATACCATTTGAAAGGGAATTGAACAAGCTTTCATTCGGAATTTCTTTCATTGTCTGCACAGCTTGATTTGCTATTTCAAGTCAAAAATCTGTTTACTTTTTTCTGGCCCACCCTGTATATATGCCAAAAGATACACACCATCCTGTGATAATGAATATTAAAAGCTTTGGAAACTTTGACAGAGCATCATTTTCCCACTCAAAGTATGCTTGTTTCATAATCATATTGACTATATATAAACATCGGCTAATGTCATGGGAATGGGATATACAAAATTGATTGCTGGTTAGAAAAGTCTTGATTGCTGGTTAGAAAAGTCATTGCATGCTAATTTTTATGTATCCCCCCCCCCCCCCGAAGTGCTGAGCATACAGTATTTTTATCTGTTCTTCGCTAGGTTGGTATAAACAAGTATAATTCAGCATATTTATTATGTAAAGGGGGCTGCTGGACTCTCACCTGAAAAAAAAATCAAGGGGCCCAAAAAGAATGGTTGTATAATGTACAGCATAAGGGAAATTGCATTGCAGAGAACAACATTGGCGGAAAACTGTTTACATCATCTTTTACTGGCAGTTGACACTGGTATTTTACAGGTATGATATATGCATGGATATGAGTGAATTGTTCGCTTCTGGGGATCACTTTGAAAAGCTAAGCGCTTATATTTATTCACATTCAATACAGCTATATATATATATTCCATACAATTTTCAGAAAAAAATCCGGAACAGCGTTATGGTCTTCTTACAAGTTCCAACATATTCTGGTGGAAATAATAAGTACATCAAATCAATAAACAAAAATACGGATAGCAGAAATACACTTCCTAACAAAACATATTCAGGGCAGGACTACCGCATACATTTTTCAAATATGGAGGGGAAATGAAAAGCGACATCTAGCATGTTTATCCTTCCATTGACACTTGCATGATTCCATTCCATGTATAGTCATTATTATATACACAAGAAAGGTAGGATTTCCGCGGTTCAAAATGGGTGCATCATACCGATGCTAAAAGGATTGCGGAATGCTAGAATGCCGATGCTTAGGGGCCCGCGCAGGCCTTAAAATTCAACTTATGAATGGCGCTGTTGAGTCTTGCAACGTCGGTCTTCACCGTTTTCATCAACTTTTCCAGGTTCTCAAGGCCGTCGAGAACAACCACTGTGTCTGTGAAAGCGTCGTAGCTGACTTCGTAATTCCGCGATAGAGCCGTAGCTGTCCATCTCCTGTGAAATTACGATTCACCATGCGAGCATGGTTCCGTATCATGAGTTTGCATTTTCAGCGACCCGATCTGTGTTCTTTCAATTTTTTCACTCACATGAATTTTTCTTGCACGTCTTCGATGCTTTCGGCGACGAAGTAAGTGTCTTGGAAATCCTGGTCTTGGTATGGTTGAATGCTGGTTACGTCTGGGTCGAATGGCAGTTTGGCTGGTTTGTCGCTCAAGCTGTGCTCCAACTCGCCGTAGCTGCTCAAAAGCCCTGCTCCGAAAGCTTTTATTTCGGAGCCCTCTTTGCAAAGTCCAAATTCCACCGTGAACCAGTACAACTGCAAGCATTCCAAAGCATGACGTGTAAATTGAACAAGTCAACAGAAGCATCGGTTGGGAAGTTGCGTGAGGAAAATATTTCTCAGCATATGAACAGTTCGGCTCGCATTTACCGCCTATATAATACTGTATTCTGATGAAGTGTACTTCTGCCGTGGATTTGAAACCGGTCTGTTGAAAGGAATTATATTCATCGTGACACGATTGAAATTAATCATTTTTTAGAAAACCAGTTCATGGGGTATTTGAAAATTCAGTATACAGCACTGTATTTGTTGTATAATCTGGAAATGTTGATGGCCATATCGAATTCCATGACAAATAACCGCGTCGTTCAATTCTAACGCGCTGCGGCGAATACTTTTTTTTTTTCCGGATACTGTGTGTAGAGAAGCTCAGAAGCGTGAATTGCACAAGATCATCATCTTCCTGAAACTCACCGTTGCAAATCTTTCAATTTCATCGTCCTTCGCTCCGAGCGAAGCTAGCCCCAGTTCTTGCGAGAACTGTGCGAACGCAGGATCAGCGAGCATCGGCACGTGTCCCAGCAATTCATGCACGCAGTCCCTAAATAATTTTTTACAATCAAGAAATGACACAATATTCGAGATAAAACGAATGTTCGGAAAGTAAACGACGATACTTACGGTTCGGGAGAGTGATCGGGCTCCGATGGATGCCTGATGTACTGCGTGCACTGGAAAACTCTGTGCGCGAGACTAGCCAAGAAGTCTCGAGCCGTGAGAAGACCAGCTGCCGGTCTCAGTTTGAAACCCGACCTTTCTGTTGATAGATGGTTTAATCAGGTGTCTGTTCATTGTTAAATTTTGGAGGAGTTTCCATAGTAATATACTGTACAGTATTTTGATCGTTTTTCAACCTTCATTAGAATAATCTCAATTGATGTCAAATATACCGGTAAAATTATTTCTGCGTGCTAGCTGTTCCTGTACGGTAACTGACGACGTCTCTGAATTGAATCTCAATTCTTCGATCAACAGGCATATGTTATATAATACAGCTGCGCAATTATTTCAATCCACTTCGTATGCGTTTTTGAGGACAATGAGTCAGCTACACGAGCGTTCTGAGAATGTCGGCATCCGTATGCCATATATTGTGCGAAAAAAATTCACTCATGATTATATGAAATACATCGCCGTCAATTGCATGCAAATGGGTAAATATGATCAAGGGTTAAAACAATTCGCATGGGGCAGGAGTGAAGTACAGTATTCGTGAAAACATGAAGTGCTAGAATTTTTCTGTTATCTAAAATTTGTCTTGTAATTATAATAATCCCTATATTTGTTGTTTATTTAGCTGTATATCCACGGTGACCGATGGGCATGCTCAAAATGAGAGAAATCCCAAAGCTATTCGAACATAATATGACTCATAATAACATTAAACAATGCTGCTGAGACCATCAATGTCATCATCCCTGTATACTCAGGAGCGTTATGCTGTATTGATTTGAGTAAAGCTGAAGTGTCATGATTGTACGGATCCAAATTTTTTAAATGAAAAGATAGTCGACTTTCGAGCTTGTCAGCTCGTGTGTGGATTAGTTATGTACGATCTCCTGCTATTCGACGAAGAATTTTACATCTCCGGAAGTATTTCAGAGTTACAATATTAATATCGAGGTTGCAAATGTGGATTCTGTGAGTTTAAAAAATATTTTAACGCACGTCAACATATTACGAAACTGAGCGGTATATATACAGTACTCACTTTGCAGGAAGGCGGACACATCCTGTAACTGTGGGATTTTATCAGGAGAATAGCCGCACTCCTTTTTCAGACATTCCATAATTTCTTTGTATTGACGACATGAGTGTGTTGGCATCAATTTTTCAATCTTGCGAAACACCTTTCCCCAAACCCCGATTTCACTCTGCGTGTATTCGATCCTTGGAATCGGTTCTCCCCTGAAGAATTATTAGAAAAAGTATCATAGTTCAGATTCGAATTGAAATTTTATCCATCCTTGCGTTCAAATCGATGATCCAATATTTACAAAACCTCAATGCTGAAATAAAAAAAAAAAAAATTTCAGGGATTTCTGAAGATCGAACTGCATTGAGGTAAAACTTCATACGCGCATATATGACGCACCTACAAAAAGGTTATTTTTGAATGAGAATGCCAAAACACAGATGAATTAGTTGAGCAAGCATTTTTAAAGTATAAGTACGATGGGATTGGTAGCGCCTATACAGTATTGGTCGGTATGCTGAAAAACAATCGTACAGTATTGAATTCAATCTTAATTCTTCAATCAACAGGCATATGTTATATAATACAGCTGCGCAATTATTTTAAGTATTCTGAGAATGGCGGTAAAATTTTCAAACCTATTATAGTATGTAGTAAGTTGCTGTCGCACTGCAGTATTCTTCCAATATTATGCTACTTACTGTTTATATGAGAAAGCAATTTCGGCTATCCGCTTTCTGCGAGCCCTGTATTCGGTGTCTGAAAACCCAGGGTGACAGCTGTCCAAATCCGGTTCAAACTTCGACAACACATGATTGCATTGATCGAGTTCGGATATATGTTTTGGAAACCAGGGTTCTGTGAATTAAATGTATGAAAAAACCTTTACATTCAGAACTAAATTATTTTAAATTGTTGATAGTACATGCCTTTGAATCCCACCAGTTTTTCGGAGAGCAAGACTACTTTCGCAACTTCTGAGCTATGTCTCAAAAGTTTCAGCAAGTTCAGCAAAGATTCAGTGGAGATGTTCAAGTCAATCAGTATGTCCGCGCTTGGTTTTTGCAAATTTTCTGAAGCAACCGATTTTCTGAAGGGGTTCTTCCTGGTCTCCAAATGACTGACAGTTCCATGACAGCTCTGGAAAAAGAGAAACCCGAACAAATCAGATTTTGAAAATTTGTAAGGCTTTAAAAATTAGTTACATACTCCATACAGAGGGTTATTATGCAAAAAGAATTCATCACCCATTTGATAAAATTTTCCGTTTCGTCCCCGAAATTCCATTTCTATAATATCGGTAGATGAAACTATTACAATAATTTGCACCAAGTTAATTTAAAATACAGTATCTGTTTCTCGGTTTTCCAGTGCGAACAGAGCACAGAGATTTCACAACACCATTTTCTAAGGATACTTTGATGTCTCGGGCTATTCATCTTCACAATATCCGGCCGACTGCGGATTCCAATTACATAGGAATGCTGAAAACCACAATATTTTGGCACGAGAAACAATATGGCAATAATTACTTCAATCGCCGACAAGATTTTCGTAGTTGCAGCCAGGCCGCCCGTCAATTCGATCAGCAAGCTTGCATTGCCGTGATCGTCCGGCTCGGGTTCGATTGCTGATCCGATGACGTCTGGCTCAGGTGTTTCAGTAAATTCGGCAGATTCTTCCTCGACGACTTCGATGGATTCAGATGCGAAAACATTGCTGTGGCTCAAAGCAGTAGAAGTGGCTGTCAGTAATGCCCTGGAAGCCGCAGCTTGAATCGAACTGTTCCCTTTCGCCAGAAAAATCTCGTCTTCAACGCCCTCTTCTGCAGAAGGAAAATAAATTCTTTGTATAGATTGAGAGCATTGAATAATTATGACTCTTACGTATTCCGACTCGTCGGAATTCGACTAAATTATGTCGCGCCGTGTATATTCTACTAAATCATTCTTTTTGTTATTTTATAATATTTATATTAAAATGAGGGATGCTTTTAATATCTCGGATACAAGGCGTCATCTACAATATTTCAACCTCTTAATTTTGTTTGTGTCTTAAAAATGAAAACGATGCAGCCTGGAAACGGAATCGAGAGGCCTTTAAATCACATTTAAAATTTTCAGAAGCAAATATAGGAGTCTGTTGACATTCCTTCTGCTCAAATTAGCCGTTTAATGACGTCAAGCAATTGAAGTGAAAACTGTAGTAAGATGTGTTATACATTGCATTTTCGATTTACCTTTATTTAAAAGAAAAATATCATCAGAGGCGAGAGCGTTTTTTTTTATTTTTCCTGCGAATTTAAGACCGACTCAAATATATATAAGCACTCCCTGATTTTAGAATTTAATTTTTCGTTAAAAGAAGGGGTCTTCGGCTGAATACGGTAACGACGAGGACCGCTACTTAGAATACTTTTTAATTATATTCCCAATTCTTGTAGCTTTTTTTTTTTCTACGAGCCGAACTGTTTCGTCGTTTAAAGGAAATGGAGTGATTTCATGTGAGGTCTTTAAATTTCTTCGAAATAATTTGTAATTATATAGATTGTTCTTTTGCATTGATTTACTTGATTAAGCTTGAAATCAAATCTAAAATTCTTTAGTTCATCGACGAGAAAAAGGCGCTGTCAGGAATCAGGACGTGCTGCAGGTTCGTTAGAACGAAAGTAACTCACCAACAGGAGTTTCAATGAAATCAGAGAGAAAATTCTCCTTCGTCTCTTTGTTAACGAGTGTCTCGAACTTGGCATCGTCGACCAAAGACCTTCGCCTTGATGGATACCCATTCTATAATTGAAGGGGAAAATCCAAATTATGAGCAGAAGTCTCACACGAAGGCAGAGAATGACACTTTGCTTCACGAGGATGAATTATGTCTGATAAAATGACGTGAAGACGATTTTAATTGCGGAAAGAAAAATCTCGTGAAGTGCTCATGTTTTTTTCTCATGAGACTTTTATCGTGCGATCCCCTTTCTATAAATAAATGCACTGAACGCTTTCATGCAATTTAAAACGAAACCTTCGTCCACAATGATTTATCTTTATAACGCGTTTATGTCGTTATTCTCGCATTTAAATGTAAATTAACGCATAAATCAAATTTCACCTTCAATTTCATGAAGTAATGTATACCGCCGCAGCCATTGCATTTTTATTTTCTGAAAATTCTTATATCGGGTATTGTTATTTACTTCAGAAAATTGGTAAACGATGTGCATCAAACGA
Organism: Notodromas monacha; assembly: GCA_905338405.1. Taxonomy (NCBI): domain Eukaryota; kingdom Metazoa; phylum Arthropoda; class Ostracoda; order Podocopida; family Cyprididae; genus Notodromas; species Notodromas monacha. The sequence continues at coordinate 39,175 of CAJPEX010001369.1, read as the reverse complement.
GTGAATTCGTTCTGCTGTACTGAGACTGTTCAATGCACTCATATTGGCTCACATTCTTCTCCGCTGCAGAAAGAAATGCGAGCTTTTATTTATTTTTTCATTGATTTTTGCTCTAATTGATACATTTTTTGTTGAGAGCACTTAAATTGGAGTGTGATGATCACGGACGAGAGGATCCTATTCTATATGGAAGTTTTGAAGTTTCGAGTTTAATTGAAACATCAGGATAGCTAGCATCCAGTGCTTTAAATAAAATAAAACATTTTTGAAACAATTCAATTGCCTGCTCAAAGTTACTGCTGATGAAATTATTCGTTTCTCGTGTCTTTTTCAATCAGTTGGGGGGAAAGAATGCTGATTTTCGCTCACGGTGAACGGAAATCGCTCGAAATAATTACTATTTTTTATTTTTCCACAACTCTCGCGGGGAATCCAGCGCTAATTCACGGACGATCCGGTAAATGGTGCGCGGAAATCATCTGAAATCCGTGGATTTGTTTTCTTTTGTATGTGTGTGTGTGTGTGCCATCAATCGTGGGGAAATTCAGAGCTACTTTTCCTGACATACGATCCATGGTCATTCAAAAAAAAAGTGTGACGAGGACCTGACCTCGATGCTGTAAGATTTCTTCATGCCGAAAAGCGCTCGCCGACTCGCGTCGGGAATCGCGGCGGGTGCCCTAGCCTCGAAAGCGCAAGTGCTGATGGGCGAGTGCAGCATCAGGGATCCGTCGGCAGACATGACGACCGGAGATCCGCTGCTGCCGATCACGCCTCCACTTTCGCGATGTGCTCTGTTTTGCAAAAGAAAAAGAAATATAGACGTGCAATATCCACGGCTGCATTGATGACTCGGTTAATGGACTCGATACGTTCCGAAAAATCCATAAACGGAATTCAGTACGATACGAAAGTCGGGAGACCCCGAAATTGGGACAAAATTGGTTGAACCACTGCGTTCAGCATATATATATATATATATTATCCGGACTTTCCCATAGACTTGAAAATCAACTTTTGAAATTGCTTTCCAAAATTTTTTTTGAAACATATGCCGTGAAAAATATGCTTTAATTAAAGTTAAAAATGTATACGAATATTTAAAGCATAGAAAATCCGAAATTAAAGAAAGAAACCGGAATAAATTCAAAAAGAGCAGCCAACGTGAGGCCACACGAATCGATTCGCGGTGAAAAGTTTAAATAGCATCGCAGAGGGGATTTTAAAAACATAATATTTGATTTTTATTATTCATAGCTCTAGTTTATTTACTACTGTACTTCAGAAGACACCTAATTGAAAGTTTGTCGTGTTTTTATATGTTAAGGTTACTTTTAAACCATATTACATATTTTAAAAGTATGCATCGAAGATCTCAATAATTTGCCATTTTTGGAAGATTTTAAAATTTCTAACATCAATTAAATTGAAATTATTCCACGAGCAAACTTCAATTTTTCGAATCGTGAACACTTTTCTATGCAATCAATTACAAATAAAAAAAAAATTTCAGTAGCCCAGATTCATTGCACACATACGGTATTTCATCATGCAATGCGTCCATTATCCGAATAACCCCTGCATTGATTTGAAAACACAAACTGTTTGGATTCTTTGATAAACATTGGTAACTTGAGAAGGTGTATGTAATGAATACCCCGCATAATGTCCTAAACTGCTGACCAGAGCTGCAATAAAATTTGAAATGCTTAGTTTATCATGTTTTGGATAATTCCAGAACATTGATTGTGTTTTTGAAAAATATATGTGGCTACGAGAAACAGACGGATTATGTAAAAATACGCAATATTTTATAGATTGTGTTGAGGATTTTTTCCTTTTTGTTTCATGTTATTTTTTGCATAAAATACTGTATTTATCTATTCAAGATTTTTGGTAGGACATTTTCACAAGAATTGGAACCGGCCAATTATTTTTATATTAAACATTTAAAGAACTTTTTGTGCAATATGGAGCTAGCTATCATTTCATAAAAAAAAAAAGAAACCGGCCTGTTTAGTCCCAGTTTCAACGTAAAAACCACCAGCCGTTGAACAAATTCCCTGCATAACAATGATAGACCCCCTATTATTCAATTGCTATTACTGATCATATACAGCTGTTTTTATACGAAAGAATAATATTAAAAATCTGAAATTTTAAGTTAATGTTCCAATTTTGACATGAAATGTCCTGGGTTCTTCCAAAGCATTCCATAATTTTAGGGCAAACATTTATTTGTGGCGACACACACCCGTCGTTTTAAACCCTGGGCTCCCTCCAATGCTCCCTCCAACCCTGAAAAAGTCCCGATTTCCGTGACCAGTGAAAACAATTATCTCCATATATCCTGAGTTAAAGCTTATTGATCGTTACGTGAGAAGCGCAGTACATTTATTTTTTGCGCTCACCCTCAACACGTAACTGACATTCCTAGTTTTTAACCTTCCAAAAATTTTTGAATGACGAACCTCGGGTTCGCGTTATTGGGAATCGCAGTCGTCGTTGTCGGCATTCTGCTGGTGACTGACAAAGCGACTGGCTGAGGGTCGGCTGCTGCGAGTTGAGCAAGCAAACGCCAACGGGCAAATTCCAGTGTGTCCTCGACTCAGCTTTCCCGTCACGACGGATTCAACGTCGCGACAGTGCCTGACTTGAAAAATAAACAAAATAAAATCTATAAAACCAAGCGGCAATCGTATTTTTCTAACCACTCGGAAAGACCCAAAAAAAGGGACCGGACGAAACGACCGAAACTGAACGATCGCGTATTGAAATCAAATTTATTAAACCGAGAAAAAATTACAGGCATAATTTCGTCAATTTACCGTCGCTACTGCGAGCATTTTACCTTTCATCATTTATTGATATTTAATTTTGTGTTTTTAATTTTGATGCATTTATATTCGTGAATTTCTCGAGTTCGAGTCAAAGAATAAAGAGGGGAGGGCATACAAAATAATACGAGCGAAAGGCCTTGGAGGCGAATAATAATAATTTAAATTTTGATCTTTTGAACTTTTTGTCATTTACGATTTTTGTGGGATGAAAAAATAAAGGTTCTTCTTTTTCAAGATCAAAGAACGGTGGTGCCAATAATTTTGAAGCTGCAACATTGAAAATATTCGAATTTTTTTTTTAAATCGTCGGCAACGTAGATCTGAGAAGATATGTTGTGACTTTATTTGTTGATCATTCAACTTCAATTGTCCACGTAAACGTAAAGGGTTAGTAAGGATTTCCACGGTGATCAACGAATACATGGAAACAATCCAAAATAGCATGGTTGATTTTGTATTCCGATAAATTCGAGAATATAATTTTGTTATCATGCCTCCATGACTCTATCGGAAAATTATTCGTAGCGTGATTTGTTTACATGTTTTATTTTGGCGTTATTGACTAGAAAATTGGTTGAAGACCCTCTTTATTCACAAATTACAAAATGGAAAGATCGCCCGTGAAAAGGGCGTGATCTCTATTTTTTTTCAATCCAGATTATTAAAAAAAAAACTGTCGGGCTTTCATCAAATTTTGAGGAAAGTGGCGCACATTTTGCTTTTGTGCCTCCAGATATATGACAGATTGAATTATATCATTCACAACCTTTTGTTGCAGAGTTTATTTTATTCTTGAACAAATGATTTTAATTAGGGTAACGTGCCAAAATTGCCTGTGGATTTTTTTTCAAAAATTGAACGACCAACGAATAAAGGCTAGATTTTTTCAATCTTTGAACATTCCAGATGTGAGGGATTTTCGCAAAATTAAAAGAGAGACTTGTAAATCACGAAATGCTGTATCTATGTAAGCCACCACAGATTCGGTATATCTATAGGAAAATCAATTGCGACACTGATGACGTAATTCATTTTTATTTTTTAAAGCCCCTTTGAAAAAATAAGGAAGAGCGAGCAGTTTTTGCGAATTCTCATCACGATCGACTCAAAGGACCACTTGCAAAAATATATATATCTGTAAATCGAGTTTGGATTTTGTCCTTGCTTTTTTTACCCCGCTGTGTTTTGTCCACGAGCGATTGCAACGGACTGCGGCACGAGCAGACTGGAGCTGACTTTTAACCAAGGAAGCTGGCTGATGTTGGTGGTGCTGGTGGTGGCGGTGGTGATGGTGGTGGTGGTGGTGGTGGTGCTGCTGCTGCTGCTGGAGTCCAACCACTGCTGAGATGAGTGGCCTTCAAACTGGGATTCCCATTGTTTTATTTCCTTCCCGCTTCTTTCTGCTGGTGCGGGAAAAGTCATCCATCAGACCATCACTAGTACCTGGTCTGAGGGCAGGTTTATTGATGCCTGCATTTGCATCAAATGACTGAGGACTGCAATGGACCAGCAGGAAACGTGTTGGTGATTGTCGGGACCCACAGCAGCAAAAATAAATAAAAAATATAAAATGATTGCGTGAACCTTTGTTTGAGTGCACTTTGTCCAGGAACTTGTTTGAGAAGGACTAAAACTGCCCCAGGGAGTCACCATAATTTGCGTCACCGCGAGGGTTTGCGATTTTCAAACCATTTTCGCTTGACTTCAAGGCGCAAAACAAAATGAATCGCGAGGGGTTGCGATATTAAACGATTCGTGTGACACTTCAAAACACAAAACAAAATGCTAAAACTTGACTCGGGATTCTGAAAATATTGCCAATACTCACAGCAGAGCGCAGAGGCTATATCTTCGTAGAACTTTTAGATATCAGAAGGAAATGTAAAAATAAGCTTCTTCGTTTCAGAGTGGCTGAAGATAGAACGACCATCAGATGAGAGAATCCTTTGAAACCAATCCAAATCCGAGTTTTACCACATCAGCAAGGATTTTTTAATAATTTCAGACTGCGGTGATCAGAGAAGACAGTGGCTTGAAATCAGCAGTGAGTAAATCGTGGAATTTCGTCACACTTTGTGTTTTTATGCAAGGCAGCGTTTTAAGCAATATGAACCAACATTTTTTTTTATACAGAAGGGCCTTTTCTAAACAAAACAAAAAAACCGAAGGTCCGGCATTATAATAATTTTTCCTGTAGTGTCTGAAATTTTGAAATCAATGATCATGTCATTTATGTTCAATTCATCATTTTTAAAGAAATCATTTAAAATTTTTACAGATATTCTTGGCTCATTGCTGACTGCGAATGCGAGTAATATTTATTATTTTCAATTTGGAAAAACTTCATTATAGCAGATTCAACAAGAATACGAACATTCTTAATACATCAGCTGTATCCGAAAATTGATGTACAAGAATATTATCGCAAACTAAATCAAAGGGTTCCTTTTCTTCACTGTCAGTGTGCCTCATCTCGATTCACAAGGCATTTCGATTATTTTAAATACTGTATAGCTAAACGATCACCTTGGCAAATCCAGCAAATATAGACAAAAGGAATTTTCTCTCAAAGCGTCCTAAAAAACAGAAATATACCCAGTGGTCGTGCCCCCTCATCTGGGTTCTACGCACTGCCCACTTTTTTTCTGGTCCAGATATTATGTAATATTGTGCCTTCTATACATAATACCCATCACCCGGGCTATTTAATATTCCGCCGCGGTTCTCTTTTCAGGGTGAGTCTACAAATTGAGGAACGACTTTTAAAATATTGCGTGTTGCGTCGAATCACGCGTCTTATCCCTGGAAAGAATTCCAATCATGAAGGGTTTCATATGCCTAGCAGCGATGGGAAAACCTGGGCCGAGCAACGAAGTTGTTATGCTCAAGGGGGTCTATCAACTGCATTCCGGAAAATGGGCGTATGCTCATCAGGTATATACGAGAGGAAAAGGGAAGTATTTATTTTGTTTTCTTTTTTTTCGACGATTTAAATCGGAACATATACTGCATTGAACTCTTCTTGTCCAGATTCGTATCATATCCTGGTTCCCATATTTTTATTTCTTATTTTCTTCGTGTCTATATACGTACAGTATAGTTGGTATTCGAATGCCCAAATAGTGTACATATGCGGGAATCCCTCTGCGACGTAGTTCTTACGTCTATGATTTTTTTTTCTCTCGAGGCAAGGATTCAAACATGCAGCAAAAACCTTTTTTATTCAAGTATGTTTTTTTCGGGTACTTGTGTATACCATGATTTCCGGATACATGGTATACACAAGTATCTGAAAAACACATTTGAATAAAAAAGGTTTTTGCAGTACTTTAGTCGCGTTTAGATTCTGACAAGTGACACCATGTACGAACCAGAGGAAGGTTAAGTGTAGTTCTGTACCTGCTCACGAGTTGGAAATAAAAAGCTATTATCCCCTTGATATCCGCAGTTGCGGAGTCAATTTAGATTTTGTGACTGATGTATCAAGTGTTACGTAATGATTATTCATTTTATTCAGGTCATTAACATTTGAGAAGAAGCCGACTGATGATTATGAAGTACGATACACCCACTTGATTCGAGCAGATGGCGTTTTTGTAGTCACATTTAGATTTTACGCTTGATATATAAATTGAGCAAATAAATTCTTTGGAAATAAATTACAGTATTTTTTTTCTATTTGCGTGTTGAAAATGTTCTGGATTTTTCATGAAACTGTACAATTAGCGTGGAATGACTCGCCTTTTTTATTATTTTTCGACCTGAAAATCCAGTTATAGTTGTTAAAATAACGTCAGAATCGTTTTTAAATTTGAATCCTGAAGAATTCCTGCTCGAAGCATAGGCTGCAAATCTCCTGGTCAATTATTTAAATTTTCTGAATCAGACCCTTATTTATTTGTCTTATCATCCGATTCAGATGTTGTTTCTTTGGTGTGTTTCTGAGCGCGTAGGATTTTTGGAATCTCAAATATACCCTTCACGCAACCAAGATCAACAGTGGCAAGCATTTTCAAGCTTTTGGACAAGTATACCTTTCCAGATTAAAAAAAAAAACGATACATACGCTTTGTTGAAAAAATTACATAACATTGAAAATTGAAGAACAATTTTCAATGTTATGTAATTTTTTCAACAAAGCGTATGCATCATTTTCTGCATAGGAGTGCAAAGAAGATCATGATTTTCCCAGAATAGAAAATTCCATGAAAATACTTGAACACGAACTTTATTTTTTCAAAGCTGAACAAAATGAATTGCTATTAAAATAATAGTTTTAGAAAGGTGACGCGTTGCATGGGTGGGTGCAAAATGTGCAGATGGTTTGTTTATGGCTGTCACGATGAAGGGGAAATTGCTTTTGCTGAAGCATCACTATCACGACGACCTCGGGGATAGTTGCCAAGAGGCAATTTCCTCGGAAAAATTTACACGGTGAATCTGATAGGATTAGAATTTCCATTTTCTTCTCTGATGCTGTCATCCGACTCCTCTTTAAAGGTTCGTCATCAATCACGAATGAAAACTCGGGCAGAAGATGAAACCGCTTCAGTACATCATATTTAATTAGGCCTCTTGCCGGTAAATTTGATGCTCATTTTGAATGCATTGCCTTTCAGGATCTTGATTGAAAGGCTTTGGTTTGAAGAAGATTGACTGGAAAAAGAATTGCTTAGTTTCAGGTGGATAATCATGGTATTCTTCACTCATCCTCCTTAACCTCGTCATTTCCCGTCGGAGAAAAGCAGCGTTTAATATTTCCATTTCCGTAAATTTAATTCTGGCTGCTTTAACTGACGCAAATGTATGAATTTTAAATTTGAATGACGAATACGATAAAAAAAAGCGACTCAGAACTCTGAAGGCAAAAATTATTGAAAGCACCCCAACAGAAAAATCGCGAAAATAAAATATTTTCATTTTCGAACCAAAATAATGTGCATTAGTTCAGAATATTGTATTTACTTCTTGGAGATTATATAGTTATTCTCAATATTGATTAGAGTTTGAAAATTGCTTCCGACTTCTAAGTATTTTGCAACAATGTTGAATGGAATTCAATAGGGTCTAGTACACTTCAATGAATTATGCAAAAAGATCGAGACAGTTATCTTTCAGCTCATCTTGAAGTGTACAAGTGACAAAAATTCATTATATTATTCATAGTCCTTTGAGTTGGTTTTCAGTATAAAAATCTTGAATCTGAATTTTATTCCACTTGGAGCCAAGAAACTATAATGAACCAAAAAGTATTTATTCGTTGATAATCTTCACTTCCTTCTGAGATGTTATGAAGTCCTGCTGCCGTAGACGTGACATTTACGTCGTATTCTGTAAATCCATGAAATGTTCAGCTTATCGAAAGTGTAACAGAAAGAAACAAGGAAGGGATTCTCCAGCCCATTCAACTGACGAAAGAAAACAGTCATCTATTTGAACCTGAATTATCTGAACCAGTACTTGAAACCAAATCCAATGAATCGTTACGATATCAGCTGCATTAAAAGTCATTTGAAAAATACTGAGGGAAAATTAATTTATATTCTGCTTCTGTGCACTTTTATCTTAGTACGTGTTCAATGAAAAATAATTCCTTATATGAAAAAAGGATAATGCATCGCGGTTTGTTGTTATTGTCCCATAAGCAGCTGGTCGACGATTTGCATTGGATATCATCGCATCCAGCTGATGCAAGTTTCTTATTCCTCGTGCCCATTAACACCACAATAAAGGAGCGCGCGGTTGGTGTGATCCATGATTTCATAATGGGCAATAAACGAGTGGCAGTGTTTTTTTGTTCTTTTTTTTATCCCGAGGACACATTTTCACCCAGCAGAGAGTAAGTAAAATGTATGAGCTAGGATCAGACGAGGAATGGAAGCCGCAAGGTTGGGTAATTTCGACGTCTTATGAAATCCAGCATGAAGAATTGCGCAGTTTTTCCTTGAATGTTCATCGTATTGTGTGCGGGGATTGGAAAATCACTTAATGGCTTCATATATGTTGCACCTTGAGGAATTTTCTAGCATTTAATGATCATAATAGACGAATGACCAGATGCGATTATGAATGGGGGGAATTCCTTTTTAGTGAAATAAAATATTGTACCGTATTTATACTCCATTATCACCCTTTTGAGTAAGACATATACTGTACCTGGTCAAAGTTTATCTCTAGTAAGACACACACCCCATTTTTAGTGACTGCAAATCACAGTAGAAGGTGAACCTCTCTAAGTGGAATTTCTAGGGACCCGAAAAAAAATTCAACTTAGGGAGGTTTTGAATTAGGGAGGTTTACATTTTTTTAGATTCGGGGTAAAGGAAACAAATATTTTTGCTCCAAGGAAAATGGGAAATTGTAGATTAGGATATTCTGGGCCTAAACTTGTTTCTTAATCAGTTTAAAGCTTGCTGAACTTGTAGGCAGGGGTTCATTTGTTCATTTAGTCCTTCACTTTATTTCAAAATGCATAAAATAATTTATTTTGTTGACTATATCTTTCATATTTCAAGGAAATTATAACCAAAAGGCATTAGAAAATTCGACTTACAGAGGTTTGAGAGAAAAATATTTCGACTTACGGAGGTTTTTAATACATTGTTTCTATGGGAATCCAGACAGGGACTTGAAAAAAATTCGAGTCCCAAAAATTTGACTTTGGGAGGTTCGACTTAGCGAGTTTCACTTAAAATGAAAAACATCAGAGTTTAAATTTTGAAATGAGCAACAGCCAATTACTTTATGTGTTAAGTTTATACAGAGACTTTCTGTATTTCATCTACCAAAATTAAATGCTAATTTTACACTGTTCCCATTAAAAAATGTTTATTTAAATTAATAAAAATCTCATTGTTAGAATCAAGTATGGTGCACACAATTTCTTTGATAAGTTAGTCAGAATTGTTCAAAGCAAATACTGTGCTGTATTTATCAGTTTCAAAAGAATAATTGCATGAAGTACGCAAATGTTTGTGTTCAAATGAATACGGTATAGTATGGAATTCTTACAGGTGCACGCAATAAAAAGGAGCCCGTCAAGTACAGTACTGGAAAACATTGCGGACCAAAATGGAAATCATTTCTTCGATTAAAAGGAAATTTTTCAAACCAAACTTTTATGCGAAGAAAGGAAATGTTGAGAGGTAACTATCTCATTATCGATTAAATTTCCTTTAATTGACTATATGCATCTAATCACTTCGAAAGGGAATGTCAGTATTACCTTTTCGGACTTTACTGACGTTTCTCGAATCTGATGAATAATTTTCTTGCGGATGATTATATAGACATAATACTGTTTTTAATTATCCAGTACAGTATACTGTATAAGGAAGGCACCCAAAGTTGTCATCAGTTTGAATAATCAGAGCTTTAATGTAATTAACCTTTCCTGATCAAGGAAAAGAAATGCAAATCCTTGGATAATACAGCTGAAATTGTATATACCAAGGGGATGATGAGATAGTAAACACAGCATCCACCCCAAAGGGGGTTTTACTACCTGCTGCTTCGCCCTTCAATCGCGGTTTATTCTCGGACTCAGTGACGCACGAATACACGCGGAAGAGTACAAAGTGAATGAACGCATAAAGCAATACCAAAAAAGTGAATAAAATAAGTTAAAAGTCATATGAGTGATTAACTCGCCGCTGGTCAATGCCTGGTCGGGCTCAAGGAGAAGAGGAAGAAATTCCGTGTGGAGTGACGGAGAATGGACGATGGGCGAACGGACGCTGGCGGAATTTCAATGGGTAATTGACGCGCGTTGTGACGCACAGCATCAATGACTATACACATTGACTCTGTAAAAGAAAAAAAAAGAAAAAATAGATATATATATATATATAAGGGGTCGTTGAGAATAGGCTCCCATGCAGGAATTGTGCCTGGGCGCGGATTCTGAGGCGTATATTGGAAGAAAATGACCAGCAGCAGGGATTTGCACGCAGAATGAGGCCTATGATGCAGAATCCGTGTCCCCATGCCTTCATTTCTCTCTTTTCTCTCTCTTTTCTTTTTGTTCCCAACAGCAGCCTTGACTTTCATTACAGGGGTCCTCCTGAAAAAAAAGAGGATTCCTTAATTTGGAATGTCCCCCCATTATCACAAAATATATAGAACAAAGACGAGAGGAAGTGAATATAAAACATTGATATTATGAGCAGCCAATCAAAGTTTATTCAAAGACACACTGTATTTTATCCATGAAATAAAAAACCAAAGGTGTACTGTATTTTAAAATGTTCCGCATGTACTTTTAGTGATTTCAATTTTCAGAATTTTTCAAGTTCAAATTCGAATTTTAAAAATTTTCGAAGCCAATGTGTTATAAATTAAATTCAATTGAAGATAAATTGCATTTGGTCAAAAACTGCATTTTTTTCAATCGGATTCGTTCACGCACTGCATGTTATAGCTGGTATATAGTTAATTTGATCAAATTTCCTTTTTCTTTTCAATAAATTGAAAAGTTTGCTTATTGTCTCTCATCAGTAATACCGAAAAGCTGAATCTTCAATCCGAAAACCGTAGTTATTCTTCAGGATGTTCGCGTAAATTTTAAAATCTGTCAAATCATAAATTTCATAATTCAAGATGCTTCAGACGAACTTCCTGTGCGGAATTTTTCTGACCCCCCTTTCTTGAAAACCAAAACCTAAAAGAAACGCCGACGAGTAATTTAATCCGCGCATCTTGGATGCGCGAAAACAATCGGGAAAGGAAAATCCCAGAACTGGGATGCTTAAAATTGGGACTGTACGAAATTCCTTTTGACAAAGGGGCACCGCCGCGAAAAGGAGGGAAATGCAGGGCTGGTAATTTAATCGGCGCATCTCAGGATGCACCAAGAAAAGACAAAAAGCCAGAAAAAACTGTTCCCCGGAAATCGGAGCCGTTTGTAAAATCCTGAAAAGGAAAAAGGCGGGAAAAAACGGCACACGGAACCAGGGCAATTCGAGCCGATTGTAAAATCGGCACCCTCCTGAAAAGGAAAAGAAATTGTTCTCTTTCAGCTAAACTGTCAGCACTAAAAAGACTAGATAAAAACACTGCCAGCTGCCGGCAAAATAACCGAAAAGTATCCTCTTGCAGGGAAACCTATTTGTCTCCCTATTCCAAACGATGTCGAGCTGTCAAAAAA
>CAJPEX010001369.1:0-26680 GCA_905338405.1 Notodromas monacha | reverse complement strand
CTGAAACTAAAAGTTCTGGAAGCTTCCAGAAATACAGTGAATCACTAACTTATTCCTGTATTTTTTATGTAAACTGCAAGCATTAAGGAAACAAATTGTTGGAGTTTCTTTGAAAAAATATTGAGAATAAATCATAAAAATTTGAATTTGGAAAAAGGAATACTTTTTTTAATTTTGCTAAATATATCTTAAGCTAAGGCAAATTTGGTGGGATGGTCCGCGGGACAGTTTGAAGGCCTCTGCGGGCCAGATCTGGCCCGCGGGCCGTATCTTGGGCACCCCTGGAATAGACATTGAGAAAAAGGAGATCATTAGATGATGCCAGATGCCCAGTTTGAGAGGAAAGAATACTTTGGGCCTTTAAAAAGAAATCTGCATCTGTGATCAAAAGCACAAGTTCTGATTCGGTGATACTCCCTTTTTTATATATGGTAAATTTAGTGGCGACTTCGCACGATTTTAAATGAACGTTTATGCAAATAATTTCCCTCACGAGCAAAATTACCATCAATAAAAAGTTGGATTTAACAGAATTGTCCCGATTGCTGCTTGCATGATGTCCGCAGCAGCAGTACCTGCATGCCTTGAAAATTTATTGATCAAGGTGTGGTATTATTCGCGACAAATGAAGGAAATAATCAAATTTAAATAGCGTCGAGAAATGCAAATTCCTCATCGACGAAATTGTCTCTATTGCGGATGACTGATGGCTGAACGGACTCATTCTGTTTCGAACAATATTTATTCATATATATTTATTGTAGTAACTGTCTGTTTTTTCTTCGAAATTTTCAAGAAGGATTTCTTAATGCTATTGTATATTTGTGAAAATTATGACCAAGCCGAAACGACCTTTATTGTGAACAAAATGATCATTTTTTGTTTGTTTCTTCCTTCAGTTTGGTGCGTGTTTTCTCTGCGGGTATCCGGGAACATGGACGCAACAGTAAAACTCAGCTGCATGGATTCAAATGATGACTATCACAAAAAAGCTTGTCTGGTATAAGTTATCTGATGGTCATAGGGCATGCCGTTCATGCAGCACGTTTAAATGGAACAATAAAGTGGTTACACTTTAAAGTCTCCCGGAAGACGAAACCACAACTAACACTCTGTCGTACTGTATACTGTATACGGTAAATGCTGATTACTATCCGCGCCTATTAAATTGATCCAGATGCACGATGATGACTTTATACATTACTGTACAGTGGAACCGCAAGATGCGGACGTAGTTACTTCCTGGACTGTGTCCATATATTGTATGTCAGGATGCAGTCCCTATATGTTAATTTGGTCCGATTTTGAGAGAGACTTCAGTAAGAATATTTCTATAATTAGCTCTCCTGCATGGCAAACAAATTTGGAAGAAGTACCGCCCGAAAAACTCAACAAAAAATTTCTCTCAATTTTAAGACGAAGAATGTACATTAGTAATTTTAAAGAATAATCTGCCATTTCGAAATTGATAAGTGCCCAGCAAAAATGAAAAAACCAAGCCTATAATTATTCCTGGCTGACGAGATTAGGCCTGACGACGTTATTCCAGCCACCCTATAAGTTCAGTATATAATTGGCTAATAATATACATAGTCAATATACAATACAATAATGAAGAAAATCCCTTTTGGATTATAAATTAAGCACGTGATTCATGATGGAAGATTTTGATGCTGTAATAATTTAGAAAATTTTCTTCAGCCGCAGCCCCACCTAAACTGACGATGCTGAATAAATTTATGTAATTATTTATAGCCGAAAATATAAGTCTGAATGCGAGTTCTGCTCAAATAGTGACTCTTGACACAATTCACACAAGAGTACAGTATTATCACCGTTGCTATTATACATTAGGCATACACGTACTGTACCTGTATTTGAGTATTTCAGTACAATATGCCTTCTCTCCAACAGTCTGACAGCGCGCTTCGGAAATGATGATCGTTATTGGTAAAATTAGAGGGTCGATCAAAGGCATTTTTAAAAATAGAAATTATAAAATACAGTATTTGCATATAATATTAAGCCTTAACTGAGTGACCGAAGAAATTGATCTACTTTGCATGAAACTATTACACTATTGTACATAGGACAAAACCGTGAGTTTCAAAGTTGCAGTACAGTGCACTGTATACAGTATAGGCATTCATCAATCAAAACGAGCGCTAATGGTGCAGTAGCGACATCTAAGTTTAGTTTTTAAATGAGATTGTCTCTGTTCAGACGTCCTAGACAAAAGTTGACGAACCTGCTCCCTATTGTACGTTAGCTTAGAGCAGTGCTACAATGCGATCTTTGCAGGAAATTTCTGTCGGACATGAAAATTAATTTTCAGGGGATCTCTTCGTGCGCGATATGTGGGAATGGATGTTTGCTGCTAATCATACCGTAATTACTGACTCTTTGTTCAGTTCAATTTTTGAGTTTTTTTTTCGTGAGAATTTTTATCCGTGTTGTACACTGGATGTGTATGGAGTCTGATCTCTGTCGAGAATATCGCTGTAAATCAATTGTGTGTTCCGCTTCCGCATGAGGTTGTCTGCCGTGGAATTGTGATGCTTTCCGCGAAATTCCACGCTGAAATTTTATGAACACTTCACGTTTTTCATTTTGTCGCGAGGACTTCCATTTTATACTCCATGTGAACGGATCGTGTTTTCAGATCCCGGACGCTCAGGTGTGCTTGAAACATATGTCGTGAAGTTCTTGTCCTTTTGACTGACGAAACAGTGATACGCACAATCTTGATTCGTGCACATTTGACACTACGATGAATAGACGACAGTCGGGTGAGTTGTATTTTTTATCCTTTGTTATCGTTCCTGTCGTGATCTAATACATTTCTGGAAATCCTTGCTGATGTAGATCATGTAGTATTCTGTGAGCGTAATAATCTGCGATGATACGATGATATTTTTTCGAAGAATCGCGAACTAAATCGGGGAAGAATTAATCGATCGTTTCTTCCCTATTTTCAAGAAATCGTTGGCATGACAATTTTGCTGATGCTTTACAGAAAATACTTGCTGGAATCCATGTAAACTACTTTAGCTATGCAAATTAGGAATCTGACGAATCAAAATACGTCCTATGTACATTTTTTGGATAAGCGACTTATTTTTTCGAATTGTGAGCAAATTGTAGAGCAGCCTTAAAATCACGAAAGTACGCTCGAAATGGCTTCAGTTATGTTCCAACAAGATTTTCAATGAAGTACGTTCAATTGGAACAATGCTGTGGTTAATATTAAGGAGCGCTATTTATAAAGCGTGGATAATTAAAAAAAATTATCGGATCAAACTTACTTTTCTTGGACAAAGCGAGCTGAATTGACCGAAAATGCACGAGGCGTTTCTTTCGTTCAAAAAAAGATAAAGTAATAGAATAACTTGAAGTTTTGTTTTATCGAACAAATGGCCTTTTTAAAATGGCTTCTTGATTTCTTTCATTGAACGACGGTACGAAGTGTATACGTCAATAAATGGAGCGTAATTTTTCAAAAACAGTACCGTGACAGCAACTGTGCTGTAGTTGTAATTGTAGTATCTGGTACTGACAATGCAATTCCTTAATCCCTGCTGCCCGGTATTCCTCAGAAAAAAATCATCGAAAGCTATTCCAGTTCGGGAATTTTTGATTTTTATCTTCCATTCAAAAATCGTGAAAACTTTCGATATGTACGTCATTTCGCTGCTCGAATGACACCTAGAGAAGGTGTTCGACCCTTTTGCAGACGAAAGCAGATTCACAGAAAAATATAATTACTGGATTTTCCTTCTCCTCAGTAAACCGAGGATCTCGAATCACATTTCTTTCTTGCCAGTAAAATAAGGAAAGACAATTTCAAGGAATTATTCATTCGCCGATCAAACTCATATTCATGAATGGCGCGTACGTGCTTTTTGGTTTACGCGTTTTGACGCGTTAAAAAACAGATGCGGTGCATAAAATCAGACTATTAGTATTTCGTCTGAGATTCAAGTCTTGTTTTTTTTTAGAATTTTCAATATATTATAAGACGGACCGCAGTAGGCCTTTCCTATGCGGCGCAAAAAATTACTACTGATTGTTCAGCAAAAAGGCCAAATTTCGTATTCAGTAAATTAATTTATTGTATATTCTTCCTACTATAAATTACGGACGCACAAATTTTGGCGAAATATTTGCAGACCTCACTTCTTTAATCAAAAATCAGTTCGGTGGTCCCTTATATTTTTCATGAACATTCGCTGATCACCTTTGCTGTTCATGAGGTGTCCTTAGGACTCTGTGGAGCCCCGTAAAATTGATGAGTAGCTCCAGGGCCCTTTTTTGTTCATGCGTTTTGAAATATTGAAACGTTGAACAATTAAATACTGCACGACGTTTGAAATCGGAAAAATGGATTGCGAAAACCTTTGATATTTTGTATGAGTAGGCCTTTCTCATGGGTGGCAGAAAAT
The DNA here is from genome assembly GCA_905338405.1 of Notodromas monacha. Taxonomy (NCBI): domain Eukaryota; kingdom Metazoa; phylum Arthropoda; class Ostracoda; order Podocopida; family Cyprididae; genus Notodromas; species Notodromas monacha. Next base: position 22,238 of record CAJPEX010001369.1, on the reverse strand, counting down.
TATTATTAATTGTTCTGCGAAAAGGATAAATTTCCGTATTCAGTGCAGTAATGTCTCCTGCTTTGAATCACGGACGCACAACTTTCGCAGACCTCACTTCTTCAATTAAGAATCAGTCCAGTTGTCCCTTTAATTTTTCTCGAACACCCACTCAGTCCCTTTTATGGTTATGAGGTGTCCTTAGGACTCTACGGAGCCCCCGTAAAATTAATGAGTAGTATCAGGGCTCCGCGAGCAGATTGTGAACCAGTCTCTCGTATACCTGAAAGGAAAATTTGGAAAAGCATTCGTAGGTCCATCGAGTTTTGATTTTAGTCTCCACTGAAAAAACATTTTCTATAACTCCCAGTATTACAATGAATGCACCTGCGCGATATCCATCCGGTGGCACTGGCGTGTGCCGCGAGAACAATTATGTGCAACGAGCGTGCGTCCGCCGGACACGGTTCTTGGATCACGTTCCGAAGGTCTCGAGGCAAAGTATAGAACAACTAAAAGATGGAACGTTTTTCATGCGTTTTCTTTGGGAGATTGTGATCGTATCCTTCCTACATCATATGCAGAAATAAAATGGTTAATGCGATTAAAATTCGAGGTCGTTAAAAATTGTAACGAACGCTATGGTCTTGCTTAGGAAGTGGTTCTATTGCAATTTGTTTGAAAGAGAACGGCATCCTGAAATTATTCTCCATTTGTTTCCACTACAAATTCATCATTGTGAACGATGGGACGTGAATCACTCCAGGTGGACTCTACAACAAAATTTAGGGGGGCCCGAAAAAAATTTTTTGTAGAGAGATTCCATCGTTGAGAACCTTTGTAGGCTGGGTAGAGACCAATATGGGTAAAAAAAATCGTTATACCGAGAAATTTGTTGTAGAAAGTGTCCATCTGTGTCAAATCTGATGTATGAAGAGTTGAACTTTTTTTTTACTTCGTGCATGAGTGCCCGTATGTTGATCGACGTACACTTTTCTGTTCGCTTTGTGCCTGATGAATTCTTGCGGTAAATGTCTTAGTGTCAAAAAACAACTCATATTTATCGTGTCCACCCTTTAAATGTACAATGCAGTACTGTACTGTTATTGTGTTCCGTCAGGAGTGGCCGAACCGGAAAGTCGTGAAGACTCAGAAAGCCACGCTGTCTCGAGAGAGCTGCGCGGCCTTCCTTTCCTGCACCTCCAAGATCCTTTAATTTTGAATTTTCCTTGGAATTTAATCATGCAAAATGTGCACTTGTGCAGCGTGCTTCAGTATAGTGTGAATTTTGAATTTAAGCGGGGAGATATTTTATGGGTTCATTCGGTCGTAGAGTGAATATAGGCTTATGTGTCGTAGAGTGAATATAGGAACCTGACGGAAATGTGATTGGGATCCACATATAAGCCTATATACTTCTGTAAAAGGTTCAAAAGATTCCCCTGAAGTGGCCAATATGGCCAGAAAGTTTTCGTTTTTGCGTTTTATTTGTTGTTGTGTGTATAAGGTGACATTTTCTTAGTTTCGTGGTGTTGCTTTTGGATCAACGTAAATTTTAATGAATGAAGTCAAGTACCATGCGTACATTTTCCCTCTTCAATTTTGCAAGAATAAATAGGATGTTCGGATGTTCGTCATGCACTTTTTAAGCGGCTTAATAAAAATTTTTCTCAAATTGAAAGAGGCACAAGGTACACCAGTCAATGCGGTATCAATTTTTAACTTCTCGTATTACTGTAGCATCAGGGAATACGATAAACTTACTTGACTTTTCTGTCCCGAGTTTCGAGCCTTCGGTGGAAAAAGTGCAACTATATTTATTTTTCTGCATTTATAGGTTTTTCTCGGGTAGATTTTTCAGACCAATCAAGCAGAAAATGAACCAGGAAATGTGTTTGCTCTCCTCCAGTAATGACGCCTGGTAATGAGACAGAAAAGTCTGTACTCTGCGGCCCCCGGACTCGCTTTTGTTGTTGTTGAACACTTTTTGGGGAACGCGAACATGATCGAAAATAAATTCAAAGTTGCATTTTTATTCGAATCAATTTTTGCGCAAATGTTTAAAAATTGTCCCGTGAAATTCGATAATCTTGAGCCCGAATATTCGCCGTTGGAAAGTCCCAGGCGACGGTATTCCGTGGCCAAGCGTTAGCGTCCGTCGTACGGCAGTGATCTTGCGCTTCTATCTTGTTTCGCGGTTTCGTCTTCTCGTGTGTTGATTGAGTTTCCGTTGGATCCTCTGAAGGCGAGCGAGAAGTAGAGCGTAATGGAACTGCTTCCCTGATCACGGGCAAAATGAAAATCTGGAAAGTCATTTTCGTGACTGCCGGGGCCTCTCTTGGTTGCACGAAGGCTTAGCTTCTGGTCCGCATTGTGGCTGTCTCTTTTCGAAATTGTATGTGACTTGAGTGTGATGTAGGACGGCAGTTCGTTCATTCGCTTTCGAGTTTTGGGCTGTGGAGTTGAAATACCTGCTGTATTTACTCGATTACCACGTGCCTTCGAGTGTGAGATTTTTCTGGTCCTGAAATTCAGATAAAAGCATATCCCCAAGCATGACGAGCACTCTGTGTTTAGTGACTGAAAAATGACGAAGTTTTGAAAATGAAACGAATCAGAATTTTGTCTTGAGTTAAGCCCGAATTAAATTCATTTTTATTGTTTCTAGTAAATTTTTTTTACAGAAATTGGTTTTAAAATTTCCAATGAGAATCAAGTATGACTTGAACCTGAGCTTCAAAATTTTTTAAAAATTGTATACCCGCATCCTCTTTTTTCGCCTAATTTTTAAAAATTAGGGAGCAAGTGGTACTCAAGTGAATACGGGTATGTTTTCTTATTCCGTACCGTATCTTGATCTTGGGTAGGGATTTTGAGTGTGGGGGACAAATTGTATTGATCGCGAAGAAGTTCTTCAATCTTTTGAGGAAAAGTGCGGCGTTCGCGGTGTCAACCCCGTTTTTTCTTCGTGACAAAATTTCTCCTTTCTTCTTGAAAAGGCTAAAGAATTTTGAAGACCCGCCGCACCCGAGTCTTGTAAGTTCTAGGAAAATTTGGCTCATATCGTAATCTCGTGAAAGCGGTCGTTCTTGAAATGACGTTTAACCGTGATTAGTAATCAGTTTTGTAAGCTCAGTTCTACAAAATTTTCGGGAGAAAAGTATGGATAGTATATAATTTTGAAGGTTTGCCTTGGAATCCGAGGGATTTTCTTGTTTCCCAGCCAATTGGTGCCCGTTTCATTCACCGAAAATGCGTCAAGAAAAATCATTTCATCAGGTCAGACAAGACTTGAAACTTTTGGTTAATTTTATTGAAGATGAGCTTAAAAAAGGGACCGTTTTTTATTCTCTCGCACAATTGTCCTATCCCTAAAGGCAAGAGATTTTAAAGGTATGTGTTTTGATGTTGAAAATGGTGCTTCGACTTGGTTTTGAAGTACTGTACTTCAAAGGACTGTATATTTTGAAGGATGGACTGAGAATATTTTAGAATTTTTAATTCAGTTTTCGAGCATACAAAAATCAAACGAAGCGACGGGTGCCAAAAGCTGACTATGGACTGTAAAAAAAAAAAAACCCGAATCGTTCGATTTTTTCGTTAATTGAACTCCTAATCTCCGATGTGCTAATACACGATGTGCAAATCTGTATTTCTATAGAAAATTGCGATCCAGGTAATCCTTTCACGATGATTTTTCTCTGCAGTACTTCGTATTGACTCATGCGTCTCTTTTTATGTGCAGTAGCAAACAATGCAATATGAAGAATTATGTTCAATAACTGGGCTTATTTCTTGAAAAAGTGATGCACCAGTACATACCGGATTCACGGTAGGTCTCCTCTGCAATAGAAATCAATTTTTCCTGTCCATGTCATCGTTCATACTGTGGCTCAACTAATGATTATAGAAGAAACTATACCGCTTTTTCTACTTCGACTTTAGTTCATTCCCAGAGGGATAATTTCCTAGATTGTGCTTGTCGATTATGGGCTACATCGCGCCGGTGTTGGGTGTGATGGGAATTTTCTGAGGAAGTCTTCCGTCTATCGTGGGAAGCCTGTTGTACGGATAATAACGGGAGGGATTAAAGTTTCGTGACAATGATGCGTTTTCGAGGTGTGTTGTGAGCAATCATGGATCTAAAGAAAGGCTCCAAAGAGGAGATAATCGTGCAGACAGAGTTGTTGAAAGACAAGTGCAAGGAGAGATTGAAAACTTCTCGAAGTACTGAAGGTTTGTAGAAAAAAAAACATATGCACGATTTTTCAAATACCACGAAGTATTTCGTAGATTTATTGATGAGGTTTATCTCTCGTACCTTAGTCGGTTGCTGGTTTCATGAGCAAAACGAAAAAGTGACAAAATAACGCGTTGCATCAAATTGATGATTGTATCGTTCAATTTATAGGACAAGAATGCCGAGAATGCATTGGGAGGATCCCGTATGCCACCTTGATAGCCACAGTGATGTGCTGCGTTGGAGTGGGCGTTTTTTGTGGGACGACTATGTCTCCGAGTTGAGAGACGGACTCCTACAAACTACTACAGAAGTTGTATGCTAACTTGACCAGTCAACCTTAGTAATAGATCTTAAAATTTTATAGCTAGTAGTAATAAGACGTTTGAGCCTGCGGATCTTAATCGACAGACAACCATAGTGTCCTGCTGAAGAATACTTTTCCAGAAGGTAACACCTGGTGTCTCAGTCGAAAATTATGCGCAATTATTTTTGCTAGGGACGAAATGAGTAGTGAAAAAAAATCCTTTTTTCAATTCATCGGATGGATTCCAAAATTTTTACTAAGCACCGTAAACATCTCATGATACGGAACAATTCTTCATCGCTTTGCCACATTTTTTGATTAAGTAGCGTTTCGATCAAATCATTGTACGATTGCATTTAAGCCTCGTTTGATTGATGTCATGGTGCGACTCGTTGTGAGAAGGAAATTTATTGAAGCTACGTACGTTTTTGAGGGTTTCTCTTCGGTGCACGGTATATTTTTTTCTTCGATTAAATTTTTAGCATGAAAAGAAAGAAATGAAATAAATTTAATGAAATAGTCCTGTGTTGTTGCGTTGCCAGGATAGAAGAGGTAAAACCAGATCATCGACCTATGACACAATTTCCCGAGATTCTGCTGTAAATTTTTAGGCGAGCTACTACCATTGGATTACCGTTTTCCAATTTAAATGCATCAAGCTGGGAGTGTTATCCATTCATAATATTCATTGACTCTTCTCCAGTCAATGGACCGAAGTCCTCACCCATTAAAAGGCTCTACTTCGAAAAGTCGACATCATATGCCTCATCTTAACTCCAACTCTATAAAATACTCGTATAAATGCAACGAATCAATAAAGTAAAGTAGACCGAAAATTGTAACTGTTTCACCGCTGCCCTCGAGTGTTCTGAAATTTTTCATGATGAAAATTGCTCCCTGCTCAGGTGTTGAATAGGAGTCACCCTCTCATGAATTGAAAAACCTCTTTGCCCTACTTCAGTGCTTTTCAGGTTTGCCAAGGTTCGAAACATAAATTTGAATGCAAGATCGTATCAAATTAAATCGAAGAAAAGTTGTTGTTGCGCACTTCGCGACCATCTGTGTCTACAGTGCTTAGTTATAAGATAATGTGTAGAGTCTTAGGTTTGGTGACCTTTCCAAATAGATGAGATAGGGACTAATTTTTTTTTTCATTTCCCGCAGGCTGGAACCGTTTCATTTGGTTTTCATGATTGTCGGAGTGGCGATGGGAATTTTGGGATTGATCCTGTTGCTTTGGGGCTGTCTCGCAACTGGGGAAACGAGGTACTCTGTATATAGAGCTGACCGGGCGAGGCTCATTGGAGGAAGAGTGTGTGGCACTGTGTTCATGACGCTTGTGTACTTCTTGAACATCATTTGGCTCTTGATCTTCGTGTGCTTGATCGTCTTGTCCACGGTATTCACGTTTTTCCTGTCCATGTGCAAATCCGACCACACGACGCTGCCTGACCACTGCATCGATTTCACTCCTCTTGGTAAGTATCAGTTGACAATACTTCATGTCAGTTTTTGTGCAAGAAAACATTGCTTCTTTGAAAGAAGAGAAGCTTGGACAATTATTCTCATTATTTATTTAATCCAACGAGTGGGAACTTTTTTTTTTGCGTCACCTTGAGAATCACGGCTTGTACGTTTGTATATGTTTTCCGTTTAGATTATTTTTTCCCGAGTGACATGAATCGAGACAAGCTGAAGATTTGCACGGATGGTGACAAGAAGTTGTTTTGCCGAGACTATGTCCAAAGTGCGCACATTATGTTCGTTTTGGCGACGGTCTCCTGTCTGCTGGTTATCATCAGTTTGGTACGTCCATTTTCTCCTCATAGTCCGACCCATTTGGTCTCTCGTTTTTTTTTATCTTGTCCAGTTGTAAACTTTATGAAAGTTCAGCTTACATATTGAGCGAGTGGCCTTAAATGAAATTCGAGAAAGTGTGAAAGCAGGCCGTATTGACAATTTACAAAGAAATCCTTCTGTGTCGAATCGTTTTCATGCAAGTTGATGGACCCATTCATTTGCAGGTAAATTATTTGATGTGCCTTTCTGCAAATTACGCACACATCAAAGAAAGTGAGAAGTTCCGTGATCTTGAAGAAATTCAGCGACTGAAGGACTCCGAAATGACCAGTCTGACAAAGGACAGGTACTGAACATTCTCACAAAAGAATCAAAGTAGAAATATTTTGTTGCTGAAGACATTCCGTTCGTCCGTTTGTGACGGTGTTATTTGAATGAGGCGTTATTGAGTCATAATTATGGGAAGTTTTATATGTTCGTGTACATTCTTCCTCTGGCGCAATTTTTGGTCTCTGTAAAGGAGCAAGGAGATGCTTTTTGTCTTGTGGAAAGTGCGAATAAAAGTCATTGTTCGCGATGAATATGCTAGAATGGTGATGTCAGCCGCTCTACGATGTTTTTTTCAAATTGTGTATCGTCGAATCGCTTCCGTTGTGAATTGGAATAAACTTGAAATGTTTTAGACAATGTGTTGCTTGTAATGCTTGATTTGTTGGCCCAGATTTGAGTTGCGGATGGATGAGGATCGAAGTGAAGTGTTGTGAACCTTTTCTTTTTATTACACAGGAGTATGTAGGCGAAGGTCAGTTCGAATGATCACCTGTCATTTCAACATCGCAAAAAATGTGAAAAATGCGGATGTACAAACCGGCACTGGTACGGTGTGGGCAATGTGGCTACTTCGTGTAAGAACGCATTTGGAGCCCATTATATACGATTGAGTAACAAATTTTAAACGTGCTTATTGGACAACAAATTTAGGGAAATTATGCGAACAGCTACTTGCAAGTCATGTGTAATTCAGGTGGACTCTCTGACAAAATTCAAGGGATGAGGAACAATTTTTGTAGAAAAACTCCAGATCAAGTGGGGAAAACCCTGGGACTAAAAATAGGTGTTCTATGGAGAAAAGTATTGTAGACAAGATAGTTGTGGAGAAGGTTCACCTTGCTGTAAAAGTAGTAAATAAAAGAGCGTCTCAATTAAAAGCACATGAGATAAGATGTAGGACAAGTAATCCAGAAAGTTGGTGAACAATATGAATCAAGTGGCCGTAAACCCCTTCACAATTTTATTTTCTCCTTCAAAAATCACCAAATAGATTTAAATCATTAATTTTGAAAATAAGGCAGTGATTTGAAATCGTGTCAGTGTGCATTTTTCATATCTCTCTTCAAGTAAGGTAGAGTGAAAGTTCCTGTTCCCAACATTTTTTCCCCTCATCAGACTACACTATTAAATTTTACGGTTACATATTGTTGGACCTATGCGGACTATTTTTCTGACCTGCCACATTTGTTAATTTGAAGGTGTACCAAATTTTCCTGACGCTTCCCCCACAATTCTGTAATGTCTCTCAGGTCACTCAAGTAGGATTGTTACACAGTATATGCTGTTGAATGATTCAAATAACAGCTAAGATATAGTATTTTTTGTTCACAAAAAATGTCATTCCATATTCCACCAAAAATGCCGAGAAGTGAATCACATCATGAAATTTCAATCTTTTTCAGGCTGTACCACAGTACTGTGCCAGTAAGAGCAATGCTGCCATGCCAATTTTTTCATTCCTTCGTGAATTTAAAAAATCCTGTTTAGATTCTAGAAATATTCCCAAACCCCCTCTTAAATCTAAAAATGAATGTAATATGTCTCTGAGAATGAGTGGAAGAAAAAAGCTTGCTTCAAACTTTTCTGAATAAAAGGTAATAACTCAATACAGAAACTGAACAAACCGGCAGAGAGCTTCCCCCGGTCAGCGGACGACAGGTGGAAGAACACAGAACTGGCCCACCATGTGTACAGTAATACAGTATGATGTATGAGTGAAACCACCTACCTGTTCATATAAGAACTGCGTCTCTGAATAGTTCCGTTCAGTTATCCCACATACGTTGTATGCAACTCCAAAGTGTCAGTGCTCTCTACCTCTACTGCATACCAAGTTCCGAAGAACGTGTATTGATACTCGCTTGGAAGAGGTGACGGTGTTTTGTGCCTCGTGGGAAAGTTGCATGTTGTAAATTCGAGCACGAGTCGAATTCTCTCGAAGTGCTGTTCAAAGTATTTCTGAAAACACCAAGCTAATACTAAATTATGCTGAGAAGACATCTTCGGGGAGATGATGAGTGACATTAAGCATAGCTTAATTCATCTAGCTGATGACGTTTCAGGTTTCCCGGCGTTTTCCGCAATTTATGCCTGAGGGTCTAGATTCAATATTCACGATAGAAAGGTCAATATCGAATATTTTCGTTTGTTTCCGTGGTTAGTGCTAACCATCGGGGATAGCCATGCCGGCGGTTCGTGGAGATGGGATGCGCGGCTTAGCTGTATTCATATCTGATATCCGGAATTGTGAGTATCTTTGTTCATTTTATTACCGTAGTTGAATTAACTTTTTGGTTTCATTCTTCTAGGCAAAAGCAAAGAAGCAGAAATTAAGCGTATCAACAAAGAGCTTGCCAACATTCGAAGCAAGTTTAAGGGAGACAAAACTCTCGACGGGTATCAAAAGAAAAAGTACGTCTGTAAACTTCTCTTCATCTTTCTGCTTGGACATGATATCGATTTCGGCCACATGGAAGCCGTTAATTTGCTGTCTTCGAACAAATATACGGAGAAGCAGATAGTGAGTGCCAAGTTTTATCAACTAGTTGAAGGGAGTTAAACATGTATCTTTTCTTCCGAAGGGTTACCTGTTCATCTCGGTGCTTGTTGACAGCACCAGTGACTTGATGAAACTTGTCATCAAAAGCATTTCGAATGATTTGCAGTCTAGGTTGGTGTCAACGAATATGCACGATGCACCTATCTTCTGCCATGTTGCAAACCGATTTACGTTCTAGGGTTCAATTTTAGTTATAGAATTTGTCAAAGAACTATCCTTTTCTATTGATCACGATATGGAATGTGGCTACATTGATGGCATATATTTTTAAGGAATCCGATTCACGTCAACTTGGCGCTGCAGTGTATTGCCAACATCGGCAGCAAGGACATGGCCGATGCATTCGGAAACGAGATTCCAAAACTTCTTGTGTCGGGGTAAAATATTCTCGACAGCTGAGTATGAGTAGATGTGAATTCTGTGCGTTTTGTTTTTCAGGGATACGATGGATACCGTGAAACAAAGTGCAGCGTTGTGTTTGCTGCGGTTGTATGGAGGAGCAGGTGGGGAACCTACGGCCACTCCCTCCGGAGAATGGACTTCTCGCATTGTCCATTTGCTCAACGATCAACACATGGGAGTAGTGACAGCCGCGACATCTTTGATCGATGCTTTGGTCAAGCGCAGCCCTGAAGAGTACAAAGGGTGCGTCTCGCTGGCTGTTTCGAGACTTTCAAGAGTGAGTATCCTTGATTTATGTACTGTACTAAGTTTCTTAGGAAGCTGATCTGAGATCACATGGGAATGAAATTCGTTATTCCGTCCAGCCATTATTCGATATCCGAGTAATAATCGCCCCGAAAATAACGACGGTTGTTAATAACGTCGTTTCATTGCTATGGCCATCGCAGATTTATGTTCGATTCTTGCTTTAATCCAAATTTAAAATATGTTCTTCTTTCAGATTGTGACGGCCAGCTATACCGACTTGCAAGACTACACGTATTACTTCGTTCCTGCGCCATGGCTTTCTGTAAAGCTACTGAGACTGCTGCAAAACTATCCCCCTCCAGGTTCGCCCGTGTGTGAAACCCCATTTGAAAAAATCTGGCTAAAGATATTTTTGATTTCAGATGATCCCGGTGTGCGTGGGAGATTGAATGAGTGCCTCGAAACAATTTTAAACAAAGCCCAGGAGCCTCCGAAGTCCAAGAAAGTTCAGCATTCAAACGCAAAGAACGCCGTTTTGTTCGAAGCAATTTCGCTCATAATTCATTCCGACAGGTATGATTTACGCGAAAACTTGTCTTGATATATTTTACGAATAATTTTCAATGTTATGAAGTGAGCCAAATTTGCTTGTGAGAGCGTGCAATCAGCTTGGGTCATTTCTCACGCACCGAGAAACAAACCTGCGCTACTTAGCTTTGGAGAGTATGTGCTTGCTTGCCACGTCCGAATTTTCTCATGACGCGGTCAAGAAGCACCAAGAAACTGTCATAAATGCATTGAAGGTACGTGGCACAACACTAATATGCTGTGTGGGTGTAACCAACTTTTCGGCGGATTCTTTCACAGACGGAACGAGATGTGAGCGTGCGCCAACGAGCTGTTGATCTTCTGTACGCCATGTGTGACAAATCTAATGCTGAAGAAATCGTACAGGAGATGCTCAACTACTTGGAACTGGCAGATTATTCTATTCGGGAAGAAATGGTGAGTGGATGCGATTGTTGCTGAATTTTTAAAAAATGTTATACTGAATTTTTCATTTATTTCAAATATTGTACAATATATCATATTGAAATGGCTGAACAGGTGCTGAAAGTCGCAATTTTAGCTGAGAAGTACGCATCGGATTACACCTGGTACGTCGACGTGATCCTCAACTTGATCAGGATTGCTGGAGATTACGTTTCCGAGGAAGTATGGTACAGAGTAATACAGATTGTCGTGAATCGTGAGGATGTCCAAGGTTATGCTGCGAAAATGGTATTTGAGGTGAGATAAATTTATTTGAGAGCTTCTTTTAAAAAAATACGGTTATACTCCGTACAACGAAATTAAAGGGACCAGAAAAAATATCGTTGTAGATAGCCTCAGTAACATGAGGAGAGAAGCCCAAGCGACCGAAAAAATTCGTTATACAAAGAAAATCGTTGTAGAGGAGATCGTTGTAGATAGACTCCACCTGTAATCCGATATTTTCCATTAAAGGCGTTACAAGCTCCTGCGTGTCACGAGAACATGGTTAAAGTTGGAGGCTATATATTGGGAGAATTCGGGAATCTCATCGCAGGAGACGCCAGGTCTTCGCCGCAAGTGCAATTCCGCCTGCTCCACTCAAAGGTAGATTCGTGGCTAAGAAGGGGACAATTTGATCCCCGTTCACTAAAATGTTTTTAATTTTTCAGTTTCACTTGTGCAGTCCTATGACTAGAGCTTTGCTCTTGTCTACTTACGTAAAGTTTATAAACCTATTTCCCGAGATCAAGGGGGAGATAATTACAATTCTGAAGTCTGATACAAACTTACGCAGTGCTGAAGCTGAATTGCAACAGCGAGCATCAGAATACTTGACCCTGGCTAACACAGTCTCGACTGATGTCTTGGTATGTGACTTGATTATTTTTGGCTTCTCTATGATAATGATGCAATCGGTACTCAGGCGACTGTTCTTGAAGAAATGCCGGCGTTTCCGGAAAGAGAATCTTCGATTCTTGCTAAACTCAAGAAGAAGTCATGGAGTAACGATGCTGCTGGTGCGAGTGGAGCCACGAAAAGTGAAACTGTCTCCACGAAAGCGAATCACGTCTCCAGCGAACGGGTATTGTTACTTTTTACTACATTCAATTATTTTATCCATTGAAAGCTGCTATTATTATTTTTGCGTTCCGAAGATTTTTTTGTTCAAAGCAGTGTTTTATGAATCAAGATCAATTTTTACGTTGCACGAATGTTAATCCGATTCTCATTTTTATAAGGATAATATTACGTACTGTATTTGGTTCTTTATTCAGTCCATGGACATGGGAGCTAGCAGTGGTGCAAAGCCGCAAAGCAGCATGAGTTTACTGGTTGATGTTTTGGGCGGAGAAATCCCGAACGGAATGCAGGGAAATCTGGGTGGTTTCTCGAATGCGTCGATGTCTGCGCATGAGGAAAATTTAAAGAAGTATGTGAAGCCATCGTGATTTTATAAGTATTCTCTCTCGAAATACGTTGTTTTTCAGGTTGATTTGCAAGAATAATGGAGTTTTGTTTGAGAATGATCTGATTCAAGTTGGTATCCGAGCTGAGTATCGACAAAATCTCGGCAGGCTCGGAATTTTCTTTGGAAACAAAACGATTTCTCCGCTGACGGTAATTTCAAGCTGGTTATTTTGCTCAAGAGTTGGATTTTTATTTAAAAAATATTTATGCTAAATCAAATAATATTCAATTATAGCAATTCTCACCGACTGTCAGCTGTCCCGGGATCCTGGCTGCAAAGCTGCTGGTACAGGCAAAATCAGTCGAAAGTCAGGTTGAGGCTGGCGCTCAGATTCAACAGTTGATTAACGTTGAATGTATTGACGACTTCGTTGGTGAGTTGTTCTGTCTGCCGCGGCGTATTTGTAGTTTTTCGTATTGATTGAGGCAAACTCATCATTAAATTCTCACTTTTTGCAGAATATCCTCTATTGACGGTGAATTTCGTACACGGAGGCTCACAACAACGTCACGAATTAAAGCTTCCTGTATCGATCAACAAATTCTTCCAAGCCACGGATATGAATTCCGACAGCTTTTTTGGGCGGTGGAAAAATCTCAGCGGGTTAGTTGCCGTAATTTTTCGTTCATGAAGGATTTCTGTGTTAATTAACCTTTTATTTGGACAAGTGACCAATTAGGAGCTTCACGAGAGCTCTGTGCTTATTTTTTCTTCTATTTTCAGCTGTAATGCTAAAATGCATGTAAATCTGCTGTAATTTTATTATTCAGTGAAATCCTAATTTTTTTTTTTTATCAAGAACTATCTTGAATGTGCCTCACTCGTTGCAGGCCGCAACAAGAAGCTCAACATATTTTCCAGTCGCAGTTCGGAACTGATGATATAGACGGAGTGAAGACAAAATTAGTCGGCTTTGGGCTTGCACTACTGGAGGGTATCGACCCGAACCCTGACAACTTCGTTGGCGCTGGCATTGTGCACATGCGCGGACAGCAAATCGGCTGTCTCCTTAGATTGGAACCAAATAAGCAAGCCAACGTGAGTAAAGTAGCCTCAAGTTGGATTCGCCCTGCGCGATCCCAATTTTCAATGTACTGTACTGTATTCATCATAAATTTAATTTCAAAGAGAAAATTATTCTTTGCGTGGAAGTCGAATTCGATCGTTCGGTGTTTCCCTTCCCCGAAGAATGAGGCTGTTTTTTTACTGAAGCAGAGCAAGTCCCCAAGCATAATGTTCATTTTAAACGTCATTCTGTGCATGAAAGTAGGGAATTTCTTTCCTCCGTTTCCCGAGTTGCGAAAATGGAGCTTCCGGAACTCGGAACAGTAGTTTTTGAAAACTCAATTATATGGGTGTGTAACTGATGCATAAATCTGATTTTTAGTTCACGATTTGATCATAAATTCGCCTCTGTTGAATTATTTTTCACGATGCCTTTTTCGTCACGGATTTATTTTTTGAAAATACTGAATACGTTTGAAGGAACGCGTACTGATTCTTGTCTTTTTTTCTTTGTTGCAGATGTATCGCCTTACGATCAGATCGAGTAAAGGTTCCGTATCGAAGCAGCTACTGGATCTTCTGCACCCGCAATTCTGAGCGATTTAGCGAAGAATATTCCCCGGCCTGTTTTTTACCAGTTGGGGGACAAGTTTTACGCAGTCGTTTGCACGAACCGCGAAGGAGTCGGAGGGCGGTTCCAAACACTTGTCAGTTTCACGTTTCTTTCCTGTCGTGTGGTTACCGCTTGAGTGCTTTCGCGTGTACGCCCCCTCTGCTTTCTCCGTAATTCTCATTTTATTTATTGTTGTTAGTGTTATTCCCTCGGTTTTCACACTGTTCTTCATCATGGATATGTGTTTAGCGAGTGGGTAACCTTTTATGTTGGGCAACATCTGTGATCAAGTTTTAGTTGAACAGGGCCTTTTTTCGAGCAGAGGGTTTTAGGATTGATTTGAAGGAATTTTTCGATTTGCCTGTACCGTTTTTTCCGGAGATAGTTGGAACAGAACAAAGGCGTTGCTGCGCTCACATTCCTCGAGAGGGACTAGATTGGTAGATCCCAGTTGAAACACATTCTTGGGCTGAGCTAAATTTGCAAAATATTTAGTGGCGGTTTTCCCGGAACTGGTGGATGACCATACCCGCTTTTTATGTTACGGTATTCGCGGAGCGCTTCAACGCTGCTTCGTGGTTCTAGCTATTGATCTGCCGATCGATGCATTATTGCTGTGATTCTCTGCTTATCTATTGCATTACTCCATGGTCATGGGGGTGAATTTTTTTTTCTCTGTTTGCGCCGGGGGATTTATCATAGGGAACAAAATGAGGAATCTGCATGGTTAGCCTTAAGCCATTTGTTGAATCAAGATTTATGCGATGGTGACTATTTATGAGGTTGAAATCACTGGTTGACAGCGTTTCGGGTCCCGGGAGTTTCAGGGAATCATGGCTATTCGATTGATTTTCGTCAATTCGTTTTTTTTCGTCGGCTCCCAGGTGCTTGACAACCTATACAGTTTTACTAACTGTCCTGAAGTTCATTGCCGATTCACTCCTCACCATGTGGTTATTGAGCATGCCATTCATCTTTGTGAGAGGGAGAGAGAGCGTGATGTGCTGGTCTTGAGTTATGTGATCATGATTCTAGGTTTCATTCACTTAATATTCTCCGATGGATCTGGCTATACTTAAATTTTATGTCCTGAAGATCAGCTGAACTTTCGGGAGTATTACAGGTTTGCATGGGCGTCGAGTAAGCCTTCATTAACGCTTCTTTCATCTGCGATTTTCAGCAATTCAGCAGTATGACTAAGAGCACGCGTTTCGGTTGACGTTCTGCGTATGCGGGAACGTTTCAGAGGATGCGCCTTGTGGGCCGAAGAAAAAAAAAGCTCTCTGTGTTTCTTGTCAACCGTTCACCTCTGTGGAAAAGTTTGCTAGGGAAACCATTTTTACGTTGTTTTGATGCGTGTCACGATGCTGTTGATTTATGCCTCTCCTTTTATTCTGCGTGTATTGAGCGTCAGTCGACGAAGAGGTAGAAAAAGCGTGAAGTGAGCGAGAGATTCTTAGCTGCATTGTCAATGCGCGAGAAGACGAGACAGGCGTGAAGGTGGGAAAAGAAATTACAAGTACATCCATGTTCTTGTTACATTATAATGGGGAAATCAGTTACGAAGTGTTCGGAAACGTAATCACAATTTTCGTTTCTTTTCAGAAAAAGGTTTTTTTGTGTGTTCTATTTCGCGAATTCGCCAAAATGTCTGAGCGGAAAGTCTTGAATGTAAGTTTCACTCATCGGAACCATCAGAAAGAACCCTACCGTAATTGAATGATTTCATTTTCCAGAAATATTACCCGCCCGATTTCGATCCGTCGAAAATCCCACGAATGCGACTGCCTAAAAACAGGAAGTTTTGCGTTCGATTGATGGCTCCTTGTAACATGAGGTATATTGGATTATATTTTTGTTGTCAAATGGAATCGTCGAATAATTATATCTTACAGGTGTGACACGTGTGGAGAGTATATCTACAAGGGGAAGAAGTTCAATGCTAGGAAAGAAGACGTGGACAACATGAGCTACCTCGGGATACGGATCTATCGGTTTTACATCAAGTGCACGCGTTGTTTATCAGAAATTTCATTTCGTGTAAGTTTTATAATTTTCTACTCGCTTCGTACTTCAAACTGTATGGTATTTGTCTTATTTACAGACTGACCCTGAGGCAACCGATTACGTTTTGGAGGCCGGAGCGACGAGGAATTTCCAAGCCTTGAAACTGGCCGAAGAAGCAGCCGAAAGGGAGGAAGCCGCTCGTCTGGAAGAGGAAAAGAACAATCCCATGAAGGCGAGATTCATATTTGTTCATCGCATATTCAGCGCACCAATCTGACATTTTCAATGCCGATTTCAGTTGTTGGAGAAGCGAACCCAACAATCCAAGTACGAAATGGACATGCTGGAGACTTTGGAGGAGTTGAAAGAACTTAACCAACGTCAGGGTGCCAGTTTGGACGAGTCTTTGGATCAGATGTTGCGTCGAAAAGCCCAAGATGCTGCTGTGGAGCGAGAGACGGAAGATGCTCAAGACGAATTAGTCATTGCGTAAGTATTTTTATTGATTCGTTGATTGTGTAGAATTTTAATTTTAGCTTCCAAAAAGTTTTCGAATCATTTCTGATACGTTCAACTATTTCGAAATGTATGTTAAGAATGCGAAGTTGCTGTGTAAACGGCGGTGTCAAGTATCACTTGATGTATCATATATTCCGATTTTCTGTATCATGTCGTTGGTTGAATCTTCTTTGGTGGGACTTTCCCTTTTAGTTCGAAGTCTGTTTTGATTCAGGAGTCGAATTTGTATTCCCAAAGGTCGGCGTTTGGCCACAAGAATGCCGACGGGGAAAGAATCATTCGGCGGTTAGACTCATATGATTCGGACGAAGAAGCTAAACCAAAAAAAGTCAAGGTGAAGAAGGAAGCCGATGATCTACTCTTCGTAAGTAATCTGCCTACGTAAAACAACGTTCATTCAATACATCACTTGAATCGGCCGTCTTTTATTTTTTCTAGAAACGACCCGCCGCTTGTGTAGCATCGAAACCGGAAAAGAAACCGAAACTATCTCTGGGGGTGGTAAAGAAGGCTTCATTGGTGAAACCCAAGAAGTCGAGCGTATCCGCGCCACCTCCGAAGATCATTGCAGTCGCCGCCGTTCCACCAGTGAAAGTGAAAGCAGAACCCGTAGAAAAGCCCGAGTTGGTCTCCACAAAGTCTGTACCGTGTGAAAAATCTGAAGAGCCGACTCCGGAAAGTTCTGAAAGCGTTCCCACCCTTGCTTTGCCGAATATCCAAGTGCCGAGCGTTGCGTCATCTTTCGAAAAGGGGTTAACATTGATGTCCGAGAAAACTCCAGCGTCTTCTTCGAACGGACTTCGTGGTGCTGGATTTTACAATCCGTTTGGCGCTTACGGAAGTGGCAGCAGCGACGATTCTGATTCTGATTGATGATTCAATTCAAATTCATGATTGCTGTCGTTATTTGTTCTTCTTGATTATTTTTGTTCCATTTCGTTGGCGAAAGGATACATTTTTTTTTTTTCATTCAAGTTTCGTTTTCTTCTGCTATGTTGAGTTGAAGTCGTTTTTGTTACGTTCTGTTGTCCGTTCTTCACGCAGGAACTCGCTCAAGTTTCGAAGGAAACGAGGTGATCGCGAACTAGTGCCCGAAAATGGTGACGGATGTGCAACTCGCTATCTTTGCGAACATTCTCGGCGTTTCACTTTTCCTGCTCGTCGTGGTATATCACTATATAGCCGCAAATAATCCTAAATCTCGACACGATTGATTGATTGATTTGCGCGGGAAAAGAAGAGTTATATTTATATCAAAGGTGAGATTGGAATTCGAGGTTTGCGTTATTGCTGTTCATTGCAATTTTTAAATCATTTTTCTCGCAGCATTATGTCCGGGGGACCTTCCGGAGTGAGGATTTTGCCGTTTTCTCGGATGAGTTGACGTGACTTCAGTTTCTCAACGTTTCTGCACGTTCGAATGCCGGCATGTTTGCGGTTGATCTTTTTTCTGTTATCTTACTGATTCCATTTGTGTGATCGTTGTTGGTTTATCGGTTAATCAGCAGATGGCTGGATGAGGAAAAATATTGCCTTGATTCATTTGATTGAATCTCTTTCAGATTGTTTTCTGAAACCAAGGGATTTTTCTTGTTTTCGTTTCTTCGAGTTTAGAAGTCTTCTTGGTAACGAACTCTCGAAAAACATTTTCTAAAAACTCGTTTATTTGCCGAAAATCGGACACAAGATCAAATATCACTGACGCGTCTTACTTTCAGAAGAGCGCGATGCAAATTCAACAGAACTCGCCCGAACAATGGAAGGCAATTCGCTAAACCAACCCTGCATTCATTTACTGCGCTACTGAATTTCGTTTCGGGCCTTGGACGAGTATCACGCATTTTTTCGAGACCAGGGTAAAAGTTTCAGAATCGCTCATCGAAAAAATGTTCACTGTAATCTCACTAACTCCTTTACGGTGGGTGCAAAGAAATAAGTTTATGGTGAGATAAGTTGAATTTTTTTAAGGTATTCATGGATTGAAGTGCTTGGGTATCCAAAGATTTCATAAAGCAGTTGTAGAATATTGGTATCTGCGGTCAAAATCCACATAAGTTCCTAGTTTTGCGATGATAAGATTCTAATGAAAGTTTTCTTTAATAGCACAGATGAATTAAAAATTAGTTTCTCTGAGTAGCTCAATTTGGAAAGTGACTTAATATGAGTTTCATCGATACTTTTTGTCAAACGTGATATTTAATGCATTTTGAAGCCCTCTGCCATTTTTCATCTTGTAAAATAAACTGTGCCCGCGAGTAATACGCAGTTGGCTTTTTACGAATAAATTCATTTTCTAACGTTTTATAATCCTTATGAATAGCTTTCTGAAAGTTTAAACTTCATTATTAGACGATTTTTAGGACGCACACCTCTTTTTTTTCCCGAATTAAAAAAAAAGTTGCGTTTGATGAAACTGCACTTATTTATAAGTTGGAGGAAACGTTAACTTCTTTCAAATTAACCAGTTTCCTTCAATTGCTGGTCTGAAGTCAGATTCCTCGTTTCGTTGAACGTTTGACGTGTAAGTTTTATAGTTTTTTCTATGCATCAAAACTGTGTAAAATTCAAATTTAAAGATTTTAGTAATCTCCGTAACTTAGTTGAGCACAAAAACCAAGTCAATGGCTGGGAAATGGGAATTAATTAACTTACAGACACATAATTTTCGGTTGTTGTTAAATACTGATCCGGAGTTCCAGAATATCCTAATAAAATTGTCACGCTGACTCATCTTGTAATTTTGATGCGGAATCAGGTTAGAAATACCCGTCGTCTTCGGCGTCATGCCTCGAATTGTCTCTCCGTTTGGTTCTCCAGGATAATGTAATGGAAAAACAGAACAGGAAATCATAGCTCCAAAAATTTGTTCCGAGCGAAGTGGCCGGTATTTTGTCAAATACGTCCTATTGTTGCATCTTCAACGACGCATTTCCACTCGAGTCCGTGTAATAAACAGAAAAAACTCAAGCAGTCGGACGTCAGTCACAGTTCCGACACTCCTCATGATCCGAGCCATGGTGAAGGCCACTTGGAGACGAGCCGTGAAAGTGCTGGTGTCCGTTAATGAAATGCCCTGCTGGACACATGTCCATCATTATACCCTTTTCCTGCCAAGAGAAAAGGAAGAAAAATTAGAGGGCCCCGTTTCAAACAGCTCGGCTTCCGAGTCGACATGCCTGAGAAGAGATACGGAGTGTACTGTAATTTACTGGGGGAAATCGACTCCCGCCTATGCATAAGTAGCATAACTGCTGACACGACGACGGTTGGGAGCTTAGCTGATTATGGGGTAATACTGAGCGGATGTTATACCGACTATTGTGCACGTGAGGTTGAATACAGCTGGCATTGGAGAATTTTTTGTACATTCGAACCTCTATTTAGATCGAACTAAAAGGGACTACCGAAAAAATTCGAGTTAGGGAAACTACCGTTTTTGTTCTGGGAAAGGAAGAAGAATTGCAGGAAATTTTAGTAAGGGATATGCTGGGCCTTAAACTGCTTCTTGAATGTGTTGATAGGATGCTAAACTTGGCGGCAAAAATTCTTTCTCCCAATTAATCTTTCACTTCCTTTCAGAAAGCATCAATAAGTGACACTTATTTCTCGTTCTTCCATCTATAACATGAACACGAAAATTTTGAGTTATGGAGGTTTCAGGGGGAAAGCCTTTGAGGTAGAAAAGGTTGTTAATGCATTGTTGTTTCTAGGGGAATTCAGAAGGAACTTATAATTAAAACAAATCCGACGTGCTGGTAGGTATTCGACTTAGGCCGGGAGGTTCCAATTATGGAGGTTCAACTGTACTGTAGTTTTATGTATATTTTTTAATTGCACCATAAGGTGTTCTCTGGGAAAAGCGTGAGTCCACCTGAAAGCGGTGTTTATCCAACATCATGGGTTTTGATCTTATGCGCTATAGTATTTCGTCCAACAGAACTACTGTACTCAACTATTTCCGTTTTCACACTTTCTATTGAAATTCGTTTAAAATCCCTCATTGGAATCAATTACATGAAGTGCACACAAATTTTTTCTGCCTTTGACCCGCACTCTCATTTTTTCCTGAAGTTCAAATAAAAGTTCACGTCGTTTATACTGGAGCAAATGCGTGCATATGCAGCTGCATGTACTGTACATTATGTAAACCTTTTGCAATACTCTGAAAATACCTCGCGTCCAGCATCCACAAGTTTACAGAAGGTCACATACTACTTCGCATTCCAGAAGACGCACCTATATATACACATCGTACTAATACCGTATACATACATACACGCGTTTTCTGTCTGCTTTGCCACAGAGTACACACGCACAAAACCAGTGCAGTACTTTTACATTTGTCTTTTTTTTCGGGCATTACATTGGAAGCTGCATATACTTACATCGTGGCACGACATGGCTGAAGAACAGCCGCCCAAGTCCAGCGTGGACGCGGGCACGTACGTGTTCTGCCCGGAGCTGGGCAAGACGCAACGCGTGCATCGTCGACGAAGCGCCGGCCGTTGCCGAGAACCGCAGCATCTCACCGCAAAACACAGCTCTTCGGCCAATTCTGAACACAGTGATTGCTGCAAGTAAGAGAATAAAACGAGACTTGGAGAATGACTGATGCGAACGTAACAAAAGTTCTCGGAATGGAAATGAAAATGGCGTCTACAATCGAGCTGAAGAAAAATTCTGTAGGGAAAATATATTCTTTGGCACAAAAAAAAAATAGCCCTGTTTTACTTTTTTTTAATGCTTTGCAAAATTCACCCTGTCAGAGTTCTGTCATCCACTCAAACGATGATGTGCCCTTCCTTCAGTTTTTTTTTTTTTTTTTTTTTTAGCTCAGCTCTTCCCTCAGAATTCTTGAAATCAACGTGGCATTAATTCCAAGGGTTGCCTCCAGGTCTTCCAAGGCAATTCCACCATTTTCATGTCCATTCCGGGAACTTTTGCTAGAACCCTCGTATAATAAGATACTTTCTCCACATCAGGACGATTTTCATACGAAATTTACTTGAGAAGGATCTCGATTTTCTGAACCTGAATTTTCAGGAAGAACAATGGAGCAACAAAAACATGTTCTTTTTCAGATTCTATCATAGAATTAAAGTAGCCGCTTTGATAAAAATAATTTGAAAATTAATGAATGCATTTGGAGAAAAGTGATTTTTTGTTGTTGTTGTGGAACTCACGTGATCTGTTTGAGCATTTTTCTTGGAGTTCCAGCAGAACTCGAGGATGGAGATGAGGACTGCAAACGCCAGTCCGCAGAGTAGCACCACAAAAACGCCACCTGACACATGGGAAAAATTCAAATACATATAGCAGCTGTTGCGAAAACCGAGGGGCACCTCTAAAAGTTGTCAACGCAGGTTCCGATTTTAAATAACATTTCTCCATCTCAGACATCAGAATTGGCACAGCAAAGACTTTGAGATACTTTTTTTGGATAATTAATCTGAGTAAAAAAATCCCCACTCTTAATTAGAGATCAGAACGCATGGGCCAATCTGTAAGTACTAGGACGTGATGACAAAACACAGCAAACCCAAGACAGAACTCAATGGATTAAAAGTCACAATCTATGAATAACTTACTTGTTTGTATTGTTATCCTTATTATTTGCAAAGGATTGTGAGTCGGATGTTATAAAAACTCTTTTATCAACACCGGTTACTTTCCAACACAACACAACACAACACAACACACAAATAGTTTTAAGTCTTTCCAGAC
>CAJPEX010001368.1:42347-59821 GCA_905338405.1 Notodromas monacha | reverse complement strand
TTGGAGTAAAAAATCCTGGAACCTTCCTGTGCATGACTTCATCAAGAATCCAATATTTCATTCAAAAACAAAATTTTGAGTGGTTTTCAGTTCAAAAAATAGAAGAGGAATGCCAGATTTCCTTCTGGTATCTGAAAGTGCAAAGTTAGCTTGAATTTCTTCCAATGAGCACATTGATGACTTTTACATTTCAAAAACCTCCTTTCAAGAATTGAATTATTAATTTTTTTGGAAATGAACCATTATTTTTCTGCATGAAGTCCAGGAGAGAAATGCATTTCTGGTGTATAGTGACAGAAAAAGTTTCTGTGCTGGGTGATCAGGGCTTGAATGAAGTAAATAAGATTAAACCCTCATTTGAATCAACATATTTAATCAGCATCCAAATTCTATTTTACTGCTTGATCATTTGAGATCAAGTGGTGTTGGGAAAAAAATGGCAGAGTGGTGCCAGACTGGCACTTTTCCTGATGTTATCCTAAATTGGTGGAAGAATCAACTAAAGACACTTTTGCCAAGAAAAGGAACATTTGTCTTTTACAAACAATTAATCTAAAGTCACAAACTTCCCAGGATAAACTTTCCAACAAGAAGATTTCAGTTCTTATGGCCGGGGTTGAGTGAATCTAGACTTCTCCTTAGAATTGTGATGATGTATATTTTGTGTGCATCAAACAAGAGTCAGACCAACAATGAATACTGTACCTGTATATACACTTTGCAGTACCTTTATAGACTTGAGTAAAACCAGATGCAACTGTGCAACCAAAACAGGGCAACAGAAAGGGGACTGGGCAAATGACCGCAAACCAGACAATGCAAGCAGAACACGCAATGACGTTGTCTGCTTCAGAGCAGCAAGTTGCTATAGGTGGAATTTACGGCACGTTCCAGAATGTGAAACACAGAAAGCAATATTATTCACCTGTCATAGGACATATCTTTTGGTGACACTGATCTATCTAAATCCTCAGACATTTGCAAAAAAAAAAGAATTATTTTCAGCCTGTGAACCAAGCCCAAGTTTGCTTCCCAGGCTCAGCAAGGAGATTCCTGAAAGAAAAAAACCTTTTTCCTTGAAATTTTCCTTCATGGTTTAATTGAAAAAAACTGTTCCTGCTCTTGTTTGAGAAAGGTTTAAAGTAGTGAACGGTGAGTCAACGTTAAGGTTCGACGAGGGACTCGTCTCTTCGGTAAAAAAAACAAACACAGTAGTTTATTTGTACTTTGAGTTTAGTACACAGTTTTGACTTCCTCTTCTGTTGTGAATTTACAAATCTTGAAAATACTGTATATCAACCTTGGACTAGGATGTGAAATTCCTGGCTGTTCAAGTGTGTTAATTCAATTCCAGTTTCCAATCTTTCACAATCAAAGCACCTTTTGTCCATGAAAACTCAAATTCATTATATCAATCTCTTCATCCAAGTAAATTTTGTCCTTCAACTTTGTGAGACAGATTTATTTTCTCACAAGTGGGGCTTTATTTTATTTTTTTGCTATCCAATTTGAACTTTTCTTGATGCAGTATCTTGATGAAGATTTCCCCTGAACAGAAAACAAGCACAGCAATTTCCCAGGAATTGGTCATCAAGTGCTGAAAGTACTGCACAAAATAATACTGTATTACTATTGCAATCATTTTATTTCTGGAAAGAGAAAAAAAGGAGTCTGATTGCCAAAAAAATAAGGAATGGAAGAGTCTGGGTTCTGCAGCACTGCAATCATGGCACAGGAGACACTTCATAGAAAGAAAGGACAATTACTCTCTATATATATGTTCCAGAGAGAGGGGGGGGGGGATGATTGAGAAAAATGGAGGGGGTTATGTGGAGGATTCTTCTCCCCCCATTTGTGGGGATGGCAGTAAGTAATGAGACTTCTTAAGGGGGGGCAGGGTTGCCATGGGTGTAGCCAAATGGCATTCTTTTGTGACAGGACATCAAAGTGTGGGGAAAGTTCCTGTGTGGCAACCATGGCTTCATGAAGGGGAGGGGCTTAATTTAGAAACTCAGGGGTGGTGTGCTGCTGAGGACAGGCTTGATGAGAAAGTGTTGATGATGAAGGCAGAGGGTGTAGCTGATGAAAACCATGGTGAAAAGCTGTCATCACTGTTTTGTCACTCTGTCTTAATTTCAATGGGGGAAAAAAAACAAGACAAATCAAATGACAAACAAAAATTTGAAAATATCTTGCATTTTCAAGAAGAAAAAAATGCCAATTTTGCAAGGTTATTTTTATAGTGTTCCATTTTTCCCCCCAAGTCCAACAGTTGAGGAAACACCATCCTTCAAATATTAAATGAGTATCTAAAAAAATCAAAATTATTTTTATGTTTTCTGAAATGAAATACATTCTTATTTCAGAGTGATGACTTTGAAGTCAGAGTTTTGCTTTGAAATATAAATCTCTGAAGAACTGTTTGCCTCTGGTACTACTATGAGGACATTATATGTGTGTCCATTTGTCACTGTTTTACAATTGATATTAAATTTTTTTTAAATGCCTTTCATTGGTTTTCAGTATGAAATTCATTTTTTCCAAATCTGACAGAGCCTGAAATTTTCCTCTCAAAAACTCTTGATAGGGGATTTTAAACTTTTAAAGCCTTTTTTCACTTATATAACAGAGGATCCAGTTTATTCATGAAAGGAAATAATTATATACATTACAGGATATTTATCTATATTTATCTCATGTGAAAATTCAACATACAAATTTTGATGTCCAAGTGTATCAGTGGTTTTATTTTTAGGAGTCCAGTCATTATTTTTTGCCCTGATCCAGACATTTCCAAGTGTTTTCCATTGTGAGCACCTGGTGTATATAATAATATTTTTCAAAGATTGTTTCAGTTGAAGCAAGAAATTCAGTTTATATGAGAGGCAAGTTAAATGAGTCATTTTCCCCCATTTTATTGGCTGAAATTTTAGTTTTGGAGATTCAATGAAATGTGCTTAGAGAAGTGCAGTTTATTTTTTATTAAATCTGAGAGTCTTCTCTTCAGAAAAACCCTTGAAATGGGTTTGTAACTATCCAACTTTTATTCAATTTTGAACAAACAAATTTAGTATCTGTGAGATTAGTTCACTGAGGCATGTTCTCTTTTACTGGACTGCAATTTCAATTAGATTTAACAAATTTAAATTGTCAAAGTTTCATCCATGCTTTAAAAATTGTCCAAAAATTCTTTGAATACAATTGTTTTTTTTTTCAATTCCAAAGATTTGTCTACCTGAACTAGAAAATCCAATCAATTAGGTCAGAGGGATTTAAATTAGTTTGAATAAAGAATGAAGCATTGGTGGAGAATATTCCCTGAGTTGTTTTGGGACAACCCTGTAGCTTGATAAATTCTCTGCAGTTGAGTTGATTCAGTATATGTGTGTGTGTGTGTGTGAGAAGTGGTATAAGGAAGGAGTGTTGTTGAAGGGTGAAGGATCTGTTGCTGAAGAAGTGAGATCCTGTTTCCACAAATCACATCCCCTTTCTCATCATGAAAATTGCTGAACAAATAGAAAGCCCCCACCCTTAAGCAGGGTTGTCAATTTGCAAATCTCTTGGTGCAACTTTTTTTTTATCTTTTATTTCATCCATTTCTTGTGGCATGTGTGTGACAAGGATTCATCTCCCCCCACCAGCTTCAAGTTGATGCAATAAGCAATGCCCCTGCTGAGGATGATGTATGAGGTGCCAAGACATCATGCAATGCCTCATAGAAATATAAATACACAAGGAGAGAAAAAAAAGTGAGGGGGGGGGGGTCTGTGGTACTCTTGCATCCCTCTGGATCACAGCCAGTTGGCAGATTTGGCTTTTACTGCTTTATTGGACCTTTTCAAGGACTCATGTTCTCCATGCAATAAAAGCTCATCCCTGCAACACCCACATGAAGATTCTTTGAAACAAAACTTACCATCAGAGAACCAAGAATATAGAATGAGATGGAAATCTGGTAACCATTATATGAAGTATTGTTTGTCTCATGGTGACAAAGTGGCCATTTTCATAATTGACAGTGGAAAATTGCAGCATTTTTGTCCTCTGTTCCAGAAATTGTGAATCTTATTATGATCATTTTTAAATAAATACATTTTTGTATAGGTATGTTGTATAGAAAGGATCATTTTTACAATATCTGGGATAATCCCTTTGAGAAACACTTTCTGCTGACCAATGGAAGATGAATAAGTTATGAACTTCCATCAATTTTTTAAATCTTTCATGGGAAACAAATCATTGTACTGTTTTATTTTTAGGTTATTCATTTCTAAATTAATGATGATGAAAATTTGCCACCTAATAATGAATCCAAGAAAAATGATCCCTTTTCTTGATTTTCCTCCAATCTGATGATGAGAAAGTGTGTGTGTTTTTTTTAAATGAGAGTAGAATAAATGAATAAATGACCATCATTTTTCTGAAATTTCAACTAGTGGGAGATGGCCTAAGGTGATATTAATATGTAACATGAAGGAGAAACAATAATTTAAAGTGAAGTGTGTCAGGTTTATAAATAAAAAAAAATCAAATTTTGCTATTCTCAATCCATAGTTTTCAACTATTGCAAATTTTTTCCAGAAGCATCTACAGTAATTTTATAAGCATAGATTTCATAATCCTCAATCAGAATTGAATTAGATCTTTGAGTCAAATTGTTATTTTCTTTCTTTGGATACATTTTTGAAGAAATGTTTAAAACAAACTTTTTGGCTGCCCTGAACAATTAATATTCAAGGATAATGTTGTGTCTTGTGTGTATTGCTACCACAAAAAGGGAGCTTCAAGTTGCTGAATTTTTTAGTAAAGGCACTGAAATTTTCATCAGCTGGGATTTGTATCTCTGAATTTCTCCCCCCCCCCCCTACACCTGGTTGGGTTGGGCAATGTGGAACAACTCCTGGAAGAGAGTGGTGTTCATTAAACATGTGTTATTGGAGACATGCCTGAGTTAACTTCCCCCAGGTGCCAAGGAAAAAAATGTCCTGTTGCCATGGGAACTTTGACTGGACAACAAGCCATTGTGAATAAAATGGGGGGGGGGTGTTATTAAAGTCCTGGGTCATATAGAAAATGGCCTCTGTGCTGGTGAAGCTACTTCTGGGCTGGGTAAATATCCAGGCCTTGGCCATCAATCAAGAGTGATACATTTCAATCACTCAAGAATGCTAGTAGTAAATATGGACACATACAGTAATTGGATGTTTTTTTTCTTTTCTCTGTTAATGAAGCAATAATTGGGCACTTGATTGCTTTGCATTTTACAACAACAAAATGGGTGGGTTTTGTTCTGTTTTAACTTTTATTCCTGATGCACCTGACTTTCATTTGCTATTGCCTCATACTCCTGAAACATGTCTTTGGGCAAAATACATTTCAATATGGGTTCATTTTGAGGATTTTTTTATTTATTTTGAGAATTATATGCAAATAGTTACTGAAGTGAAAAGTCCATTTTTAGAAAATGTTCAATCAAAATTTTATTTTCAGGTGAGAATTGAATTATTATTTACTGCCCTCAGGATGTCATAAAGTTTCAAGTTGTGTCAATTATTATAATTCTGGTCAAAATTCATGTGAACAATGCATTTCCTTTCATCATATACAGATCTTGAAATTAAAAGAAAAAGACTTCTATACAATGTATGGTGAGAATGGGAAACTTTTTTGCATTCTAAATTACAGTATATGATTTATCTTGTCCATGACTTGGAACTCAGGTGTTGTCTGAATTCTTTGACCTTTGATTTATGTAAAGAAAAAATAGATGGCTCAGAGTAATTCCAAGATTTTGAAATGAGGAGAGTCTGGGTTTTTGAAAGATTGGTGAGATTTTTTAATTTTCCAGAATTTGGAATTGAGTATGTTTCAATGTCCTTTTTCTATAGCACCTGAATCCTGGGGTTAAACTTTTAGGTCATGTGATATACTTTTGACCCTTTCCCCTTATTAATCTGAAAATATTGCAATGAAGAAGAGCCCAATATATTCATTGTTTTTTCTTGTGAGATTTTTATTTTGCACATATATTGTTCTCATGGGTTGAAAATTTTTTATTTTTTTGCTATACACTGTGGTGACAATAGAACCCAAGACTGAAGATTGATCCTCATTTCTCCTGGTCTGATGCCCTGATTATTGATTGCCATGGATTTCTGCCTCAGGGAAAGGGGGGCTGGGAAAAGGAATGGGAGCAATTCCTGGTTCTACAAGACCCTGGGGGCTTTTTTTCTTCTTTCTAATACTTCTGCAGGGGTCTTTGGCCTGAGATCCTGCATTCAGGGATTATTGATGCAAGGCCCCCTTCCCCCCTCTTTTGCCCTACAGAAAAGGGTGGTGCCAAGTGCAGACATGTGCCAAAGAACACCCTGGTCATTGTCAGAGAGAAATGGCAAGGCTGGGAAATCGATTTGCCCTTGCACCCTGACTGGGATGAAGTTGGAGATAAATTTGGGTCTCCTTTCTTGTTGTCTCATGTTATTCAGATGAGGACATGCATTTCTTGGTTTTTTTATGTTTTCAAGAAATGTCTTGAAACTACTGAACTGCAAATCAAAGCTCAGTACAATGAAGTATTTTCTGGAATCAAATCAGATCCTAACTATAACTTTGAATCTACATGCAGTGAACCCTTGAATATATTTCATCTTCAATAAACACATTTGATGCACAAAAAAAGGATCAAGTATAGCTTCTGCAGAAGGCTGGAATAAATTCAGATGCAATCTTTTCCTATGATGAAATTCAGATCATTGTATTTCTATTTATAAATATACAACTGGGGGAGAATAGGATGATGCATATTCTGGAAATACTGTATTCTTGTTCTGACAGGATACTGTGGTCAGAAAAATTACATAACAGTACAAACAATATACTGTACCACATTAGACAGTGTTTTGAAATGCCCTTTTTAGTGTTTAATTGCAGGCCATGTAAGGTAGATTATCAAGATACCTTGAAGTTTAAATACAGTTAAATTACTGTATTGCAGTATTTCCACATGACCAGTTTAAGATATGTTGTCCGTAGACCGAGGTAAATGAAATATACAAGTCCAATAAAAATATACTGTATACAGTACTTTCAAATGCATTCAATTGACAATATATTCGTACAATCACACAAACATAAAAATAGAGAGATTTAAGCGAGTCTTGCTAAAACGTTCTGCAAGTCTCTCTGAGAAATAACTGCAAATGACTCTAGATTAATTCTGGAGAAATATGTGGGAAGGAAGGTAAATTTTTACCTTCCTGGAAACATAAAATATAGAGGCAGAATATTTGCCTAGATTGAGGAACTGCGGGTTCCTTGAACACTGATGAATATATATACATCCGGGTATATATGTATAAATATAAATAATATATACACTTGCGAGTTCAACAGAATAGGCTTCTTCTAAATTGGCAGTTTAGAAGAAGGCGGCGCAAGTTGTTTGTCACTGTCAACAAATAGCAAGTTTGAAAAGGAGAAACGCGCAATAACGACTGTCATGCATTAATGCAGGCTGACGTGAGAGAGGGGGAACCAAAACAAAAGGGGAACAGCTGCAAGGAAACAAATACCTTGTTGAGAAGAATCTCCTCCAAACTGAGGAGAAAAGAAAATAATTGCAATTTGGTTTCTGGGTTACAGATAACAATAAGACATGATGCTTTACTACACATTAACTTTCCTTTTTTTAACCTTTGATGACACTTATTTTATCAATGCTCTTTTTGTGTGTCTATATATTGCATATACTGTATATTTTACCTTGATGTCAATATGAGAAGGATGGAGGTTCTTGGGGGAAATAGAAGAGATTACCTTGTCACAGTGTCCCTCAAGTCTTATTGGTGAAAGTGTCTGGAGGAATGGAAGCTTGTCAGGGATGCAGGATTATTCATGCCCTCTCTTCTTATTGTGGGATGCTATTGAGCTGTCAAAACCTACCCCTTGGGGGTTCACATTCTGGGGTGAATGGAAAAAAAAAACCTTCATTCCATATTTCCATCTCACCACATATTTAACCCACCTGTCAGAAAGGCTTGGAATCTCCCCCCCCCCCCCCAAAGATTTCATGTGATGTGTTTTTTCCTTTTTTTTTTTATAAATGGAAATATGTTTGAAAGTTTAAAAATGCCAGGAATTTTTTTCCAGTGAAATTTCTTTGAATGCATTGCTGTTTCATTCCAGAAGGTTATCTCAGGTATTTTTGCATTTTAAAAAAAACTCAATTCATTGCTTGTGAATTCTCACAGAAAAAATGTATTTGCATTTTTAATGGGTCAGGGCTGAAGATTGTATGGATTGAGTTCATGGTGTTTGTGTAAATGCTATGATTAATTCATGAGGGATTTCTCAAAGTCATGAGCTAAATTGCTAATGAAAGCCACATCATTTATATCTCCATATCATGGAAATCAAATTTATTTTAAATGACAGTACTTTCATTCATGGACTTTTATTTGGTGAATGTGCTGGAGGTGCAAGGTTGGACAACTTAAATAAGTGTTGGAATGTTGTACAGTACTAAATGACTCAGCAATTTACTTTTTCTCCAAAGATCTACTTTTTAAAAATTGTCAATCTTTTCAAGGTTTTTCACTTTGTCTCTTTGCTGAGTTATGAAACCCTAAAGCTTTTTCTATGACTGAAATAAAAGAGAAAAAATAATCAGCCTTCAAAGAAATAATTTAAATTGGATGACTATGAGAGGTAAAATTTTTTAAAAAATACTTCTTTAAACTTCATGTAAAACCAGAGGCTTTTATTTTGGCATCATAATGTCCTGAAATTATGATATTTTATATTTTAAATGATCTTTTAATTTTTTGCATCATACTATAAATTTGTTCATGTTATTATATATTGATAATGATGTTGTATATTTGTAATGATGTTGTGTATTTTTAATGATTTTGTATTTTTTTAATGATTTTGTATTTTTTAATGATGTTGACTATTTGTAATGATGTGGTATATTTGCAATGATGTATATTTGTAATCATATTGTATATTTGTAATCATATTGTATATTTATAATCATATTGTATATTTGTAATCATATTGTATATTTGTAATCATATTGTATACTTGTAATCATATTGTATATTATTGTATTATTATTTTTCAATGGTTTTATTTTATTTTGATTATGTTTTCACAGTATGAAAGTTTATAAAAAGCATACAATATAGTAGTGGGTCCTCTTTTAATTCATTTTTCTGGTATTCTCAAAAATTCTGGTGAAATTGAAAATTTTGTGAAAATACAGTGCTGTGAAGAGTTTTTAGAAGCATGAATATAAATCACTTTGAATTGAAGTATGTATATAAAAAAAACCATACAGTATTAATATTAATCCAAAAAATTATTTCATAGACCATATGCAAAGAGTTTTGAGAGGGGGGGGGGAAGAAAGGATAAATGTTGAGTCCAGAATGCATGCATCAAATTGCCTGGAAGCCCTGGCTTCTTTCTGATGACTTCTTGACATTGGGTGTGAGGTGGAATGACAGGGTGTGCCTCCAGCATGAAGATCCCTCCCCCAGTTAGTGGAAGATTGCCAAGGTATTGGGTATATTGTACCATGCCCACAGGGGGATCTTTATTGCATGACTGGAGTACTGTCCTCTTCTCTCTGTCTCTCTCTGTCTCTCTCATATATCTACATTCAGCTCCATTCATTCAAGAGGGCATTTCCATTGGAACCCTCTTTTGTGCCACACAAATTCATAAGTGCTACTGCTGTGATAGATAAATTCTCACACAGGGAAACACTAAACATACACATGGAACATTGATTTCTTTCTCTTTATGTGTGTGTGTGTGTGTGTGTGTGTGTGTGTGTTTATTCCTTTTATGGCTGTTCATGTGGGACCAGTCTTTGCTCAGTAAAAGGGAGGACAAATAGAAATTGATGGATCACCTTCTCCAGGGGTTGGAATGCTTCTCCTGCTTTTGGGTGTGTCATTTTGTGTGTTTGCCATAAGGATGGATTCAATGTTGCATGAGGCCCATGTGGAGCTGAGAGAGGGATTATTTTTTCTTGGGTGAAATTGTTTGTTTGCATGATGGCAAAGCCCTTGTAAAAATAGCCCTGAGTGCTGAGCATATGTAGTATAGTCAATGCACACCCCTTACCAATAAATCCAGATCGTCTTACAAGGTTTCTTTTTTTTTAGCAAAAAAATAAAAAATAAAAAGGAGGATAGTCTCTAGGTTATCTTCCTTTATTTCTTGTTACCAGGTGGATGATGGGGGGAAAAGAACCCCCAAGTGAGAGCTTGGGATTGAATTTTATCTCCTACTTATGCTTGCAGAGAAGGGGGTCCCTTCCCCCCCCCCCCTCCAGGGGGATCCTAGAGGGGGATCTTTTGCCTTTGAGAGGTGCTGCTGGGACCAGTAGGAATTGAAATCTGAGAACTGGGTTAAATCAACTGTTTTCTTTTATTTTTTTGAGGCCATGTGAAAAGCATTGGATGATGGGAACATGTAAGCTAGCTCTCATGGGAGGTTTTTATTTTATTTTTCTTCAAAGGGTTTTAAAATTTCATGTACTGTGAAAATATTGTAAAAAGAGTGTAGGCCTTCAAATGCTGCTGGCAAATATTCAAGAGAAGCTTTATTATTTTCCCCTTTTTGGGTTTTCATCCATATAATTGAAAGCTTTTTCAGAAGTTGAGTTTAAAGTTTTTACCTATATATTTGAAAATGATCAAATTGTTTTTAAATTCAAACCAAGAAAAGCTTTATTTTCTCTCATTTGTTGGTTTTCAATCAAATATGAAGCTTCTTTTAGAATTTGAGTTTCAATTTTTCCTTATTGTGTTGAGAAATGATGATGGGATTGTATCTCAATTCAAACAAAGGAAGGCTTTTTTGCTTTTTGGGTTAATTCATTCATAATTTGAAGCTTTTTCAGAATTTGAGTTTCCAAGTGTTCCCCACTGTGTTGAAAAATGATGTTTGAATTGTATTTTAATTTAAACCAAGAGAGGCTTTATTTTTTCCCTTTCTAGGTTTTCATGCATGATGATTCAAAGCTTTTTCTGCATTTATGTTTAAATTTTTTCTAGTATTGAAAATGTATTTAAATTCAAACAAAAATGCTCAAAGAATAATTTTTTTAATGAATCACAAGAAACAGGGAGAATCAAGGATATTAAAAAGGGGGTTCAAGGAAAGAAAAGGTGGTTGAGTGACTCACATTATTTCAGGACAGGTTGGCAAAGCTGATGATTCAGTGAAGGATCCTCCATCTGCTTAGCTTTGATCCTCCCATACCAGGGATCCAGATTTCCATCACAAGAAATATGTCCTTTTCAATTTATTTTCATGAGGGCTTTTTCTTTGATTTCCATGAGGCTCTGTGAAAGAAAATGACAGTTGAAACATTTTCATGGAAACTTTTGGAATGAATACTTCGGACTGAAAACTTAAAGGGGAGTCGGTTACTACTTTTTCGTTAAAAATTTTGAACATAAATATTTTCGTTTCATTAACAGTTGTACCCCCCAAAGTCTTCATTTTGTCAAAAGTCACGAGTTTCAAATTGATAACCTCAATTTGGAAGTTTTGAAAAACACATAATTCATAAAAATTAATGATGAATTCTTTTTGCAGAAATAAAATACTTATAAAATACTGCAGTCCATTTGCTACAAAGAGAATATTCTACACTAATGCCTTTATTCTCATGAGGAATGTTTGAAAAACTTTTAAATCTTTGATATGACCATAAATGAGAATGCTTTATTTCAGGCTGTTATTTTAATAACCTGAATCACTTTCAAATGGTTCATATAATAATATGTTTTACATGTAATACATTCACTCCAAGCTGATTTGAAGGTGAATAAGAAGAAAAGAAATAATTCAAGTTATGTACTGTAATTTCCACTCATATGATGTCTGTGTCATAATTCTCATTTATCTGTTGCTACAAAAAAAAAATCCTACTGAAACAGCAAAAGATTATTTGGTTCAAGTGATTCTTTGAATATTCATTTCCTTCAAATGAAATGAGAAGATGAAAGGACCTTCAGAAAATGCCTGCACTTCAGAAAGTTTTTTTTTTCAGAAATCATGAAATGCACCATGGAAATTAACAGAAGACTTGTCCCTCAGCACAAGCTCAATTGTGGACAAGTTTCCTTGTGACACTGCCCAGCAGAGGGTTTAATTAAAATTCCTCAAGTTTCTGGGAAGTTTGATATTAAAGTCCTTTATACGAAAGACCCCATGTAAGTTAAAACGTTAAAACTGTATTTCATCTGTTAAAGTTTTACAACAGGTCGTACTATTGAACAGGAGTCCCTACCAAACGGTTAAATAGTTTGAACATATTCTTTCAAAAAAGTCTGAAAAAATAAAAGGAATGTGAATGTGTATTTCTTATTCTCAGAGAAAACTGCTGGTGTTTTAAAAACAAAATTATGCTTTTGAGGCATGTTCATTTTTAAAATTTCTCAGATTTGAAAACATTTTCAACATTTCCTCCTGTATTTTCTCTACATCTATGAAAATGTGAAAATTATGCTTTATTGATCCATTCAATTTTGACGTTGTTCTGGGTTTAGTTGACATGCTTTTTTATTCCATCTGCCACATCACTGTTCTGGAAACTATTTATAATAGTCTCAAATGCTATTGCTGATTTTTTTTTTATGCACTGTTCAATTCAATTTGGGAAGTCTTTGTTTTATTTTCCTACTCCTTGTTTTCATTTGAATGAGCAAACAGTTTAAAAAAACTCAATTCTGCTCACACCAATTTTTGTTTTGAAAATTTAATTCCATGTAAATGGCATGATTCATATAAGTGAAACATTGACTTACAGTACCTTAAAAGACTGAATACTACATGGAGGTTGAACTGAGTTCAAAAACTACTTCCACAGTTTAATTGAAAACCACCCTGTACGACATTAAATCTTAAGTGAAACTACGTATTATTTAAAGGTAGAAATTTGAATCATATAGGCTCTATTTCCTGGATTTGGTTTAAAATGCAATATAAAACTAACTTTTCCACCACAAATTTTGAACATTTTTGAAATTTGCACTGTCACAAAGATAATTTAGAATTTCATGGTTTGTGAAATCCATCATCACTGCACTGATGCATGAAAACACCTTCCAGATTAGAAAACACTGTTATTTGAATAATCACTTTGAAAACTGAATGGAACTTCATGTTTTGAAATTGCAACTCAACAAATTATTTTTGGTATTGATTTTATCTACAAAAAAATGAAACCAAGCTTGTTTGAGGTTCACAGAAAGTTTATTTTGATTTTTATTGAGGGGGAATTATCACCAAAAATTGGAAAGAATAATGAATATTCCACACCAAAAGTGAGTCATGATTTTATTTTCTG
Organism: Notodromas monacha; assembly: GCA_905338405.1. Lineage (NCBI taxonomy): Eukaryota > Metazoa > Arthropoda > Ostracoda > Podocopida > Cyprididae > Notodromas > Notodromas monacha. The sequence continues at coordinate 46,449 of CAJPEX010001368.1, read as the reverse complement.
GGTAAAGTAGGAGTATATAAAAAATATCAGGATATTTTTATGCTTCTTTGTACAGCATTACATCATTTTGCAAATGTGTAGTGTGTGTTTGTTGGTCCATTCTGACTTCAGCAAAGTTCAGAGAAATATTGGAGATTCACTACAAGGGATTGCATTTTATGTGGCTGAATGTTGTTCAGATATTCCTTTTTTTATAATTATCTAGTGTTCTTATTCATTTAAAAAAAACAGGAGTGAAAATGGTTGTATCAGAAAGATCTGGATGTACAGTATTATTGATTTGTTAAATTTTAGTATTAAACTTTGCAGGAATTTTGTATTTTATGACAATATGTGTTTATTTTTTATTACCAAACAGTTTCAAAGTGGATCAAAACATGAAAAAACTCCTTGCACTTTCATGGAAAAACCAGCAATTTCACATTCATAATGGAATTATTTTTGAAAATCTCTGAAAGGGAAAAAATAGGGGTTCTCAAGAATAAATGATATGATCAAATATTTTTCTCTTTCCTTTACTACATTCAACTTTCCATTTTTTTTTCAAGAATGAGAGATTATGAGGAATGGTTCCTTTTTCTGTTGGATGAAATTTTGCTCATGCAGATTCAGTTTTTAAAATGAATTTTCAAACAATGAATGAAGTTTAAATTTTTGGAATGAAAGTTGTTTTAGAAATATGAGCTGATGTGTTTGAACAATCATTTCAATTTGCAGTTTTTTTATGTGATCATTTATTGGCAATGATATCTATACATTTTTTTTATTAGTGTATATAGTGATTACTGAGATATTTTAAGAAATGATTCCACTTATTATGCACTTCTGATTGAGAAAATTCTTCTGAAGATCTTTTTTGCTTGAAATATGGAGATTCCAAAAACAAACTGTGCATAGTGAGATTTTGGAAGATACATTAACATAAAAAGGATGAGGAAATTTTGATTTTTCTTTCAAAAATATTGAAATTACTATTTATTGCATGTTTGTCAATGTAGCTTTTTGGTGAGATTTTTGTGTAAGAATTCATATTGAAAAGATGAGGTTATTTTTATTCCTATTTCTTAAAATATTAAACCTTGCTATTGTTTTTGTTTGTGTGTCATTTAAACTTCTGGAGGCTTTTTTTTCATGAAAACATGCCCATAAGAAGGAGGAGATTTTTATTTTTACTTTATAAAAGGATGAACTTTGCTGTTGTTTTTTTTTTTAAAGAAATTAAGATGAGAATAATTTTTATCTATACTTTTCAAGTATTGAAACTTGCACACTGAACTTTGCACATTGAACTTTGCACATGTTTGTATGTCAATTAATCTTTTTGAGTTCCACAGAGTTTTCAAATAATGAAACACGAGGAGAAAAATATATTCCTGGCCCAGAGAAATGAAAATATCCTCACAAGTACCACATACTGTGTTAATTATTTTTCAAGGAACAAAATAAATGCAAGCAAATGAAGGGAGTCTGGAATTTCTGAAGTGGGAGGAATAAATTGTTTTGTTCCTTTCTCACTTTCCAGAAAGGAAAACAAAAAGAGGAAGAAAGAGGGTTGAGTGGGGGATCCCCCCCCCCCCCCCCCCCCCCCCCCCCCCCCCCGGGGGGGGGGGGGGGGAGTTAGGGTAGGGTATATAAGTAAGTTCAAGGTCTGCAACCTGGCCCCAGAGTGGCAAGCTGCAGAGGCACACTGAAACCCAGGACCCAGAAGCATGTCTGTCTTATCCCTTGCCTCTGAACCCACAACCCCCCCCCCCCTCTTCTTCTTCTTCCTTGTAACCCTCCCCTCTGGCCATGTGTGTGTCCCTTTCTGATGGAAACCCTGTGTGTGTGTGTGGGCTTCTCTGACAAGACCTGGCCTGGGGGAAGGGGGGCACCAGAGAGAGAGAGAGAGGGGGGGCCACAACAAGAAAAAGAAGGAGAAGCCATGGTTGCTGCTGCTGCTGAGTATATATATATATACTTCTCAGCAGAGTTTCTGACAACCCCAGTCCTCTCTTGTGTGATATGGGTGGTCCTGCAGCAGGGGTGGCCAAGAAAGAGAAGGGTTCAAGGGTTTTTATATATTTATTTCTGATTCTTTCATATTTGTTGCAAAAAACCATAATGACTTCTGCAGAGTCATTCATGCCATTTTAACACGTTTTTATTAACTCGCTTTCTTGTCCGTTTGTTTGTCTACTAAATTTTTTTGTGCTTTTTAGTCTTACTTGAAAAACGTGGTTTTTTAGATTAATTTTTTAATCTACTATAATTATTTTTATTGTGTGAGAAGCCCCTGTCTGTTCATCATCCCTTCTTTCTTGAACTGTTGGGAAAGGTAATGTTCTGGTTTATTTTTCCACTCATAATTCAGCCAAGAGATTTACCATTAATTTCCAGAAGGTTCAAACCTGGAAGAATCTGCTTTGCATAATAGTTTGTGAAGATGTAATTTCTTTGCTGCAGAAATAAACATGGTCATTTTGCATAATAATAATAATAATAAGGTTTTTTGGAAACTCCAAAGTTTCTGACAACTTCTGGTTTTCCAGGATAGTACTTTACAGTACCAAGACAAGTTTTCTTACTTGAAGGAGTAACTCTCTGCATGTTTTGAGGGAAGTGTAACTTTTTCCAGTACAGTACTTGAATCTCTTACTGGGGATTTTTCAAACTTTTTTTTTTGGAATGGCAAAGGATTTTCAAGGCTTTCTTAGGATTTTTTTATCTGTTCCTTGTGAACCATTGAGTTGCATGCTTTTGAAATTTCATTTTCAAAAGTTGTGGTTGATTTAGAAGCAAACTGTTATTATGGTTTGTGAATTATGTATTAATTTGTAAGATTCTCTTGGGAGACTGGATTGCAGGCTTTTTTTTTCAAGAATTTGATGGAGAATATTTTGCAGATATTTTTGGAATGAATGGAAAATATTTGGAAGCTCTGAGATGTTTTAGAAACTACATGAGCTAAATTGGCAGCCAAAAAAAAATCACTGGAGATTAGGAGATTATTTTGAAAAAAAAGTGACTGTAAATTCATAGGATGAATTGGCAGACATTTTTGAAAAATAAATACTTCAGAATATTTGGTACTGTATATATGAAAAAAACTTTGAATATCCGTGGGCTGACCTGTCAATAATTTTTTTTTTCAATTTTGGCATCTTAATTTGTTGAAGATCCAACATCTTGAATATTTTTAACCCAAATGAGTTCATATACAGTACTTCACAAAATTTAAACTAAAGTGAGATGTTTACTTTTTAAAATTTTCCAACACCTTTTGTGCTCCAATCCTTGCTTGGTTGTATAACTATCTGAGTTGTAAATGAAGTTAGTTTAAATTTGAACTTGGCAACTGAGCCAGAGCAGAGGAAATTGCCTGTTGACACTCCATCTGTCCACACAGCAACTTGTGCTACACAGCACCAAGGGTGGGTAAAGCCTGCACCTGAATAAACCAAGAAGGTTTTGCCCCATACCAGAATAACCTGGTTTCACATGGTACTACTATAAACACTATAAATTTATGCCACAAACCCACCAGGTGTTTATTTCTCTTTCCCTCCTCCTAGTTTCATTTTATTTTTTGCATCAACTAAGGTGTGACCTTGACTCAAAGGATTCTTTTATATTTCATAAATCTTTTCTGTTTTGTATCATAATATTTTAAAGAAAATATTATACACAACACATTTTACACAAAATGTATATTTTATCTAAAAAAGTTTTTTGTGCAATGGGGGATTTCTATAAGGAACTAATACTTACAGTATTTGATTATAATACATTTACACATGTATACTCAACACATTTTCCCTGTTCAATTATGTACATATTTTCAAAAAAACTTCATTTTTCACATATAATGTATAAAATTTTCCAACAGGATTCATATTTTAACATATTGCACATTTTCCTGCATAATACAGTACATATTGTCTTACATAATACTTCACATATTTTCCTACAGTACAGTATACTTTAAATATTTTCTGACATACATTTATGCATATTTTCATGCATGTAATTCATTATGTATGTACAGTATCTCAGAATGTGATACAGTACATATTTTTGTAAATTGAAACTTTTTTATATTTAAAGCACATTTCTATGCATG
>CAJPEX010001368.1:0-41702 GCA_905338405.1 Notodromas monacha | reverse complement strand
CACCACGTTTAAGGTTATTTTTTCCTTTTTCAAAACGTGGTTTTTTAGATTAATTTTTTAATCTACTAAATTTTTTTGTGCTTTTTAGTCTTACTTGAAAAACGTGGTTTTTTAGATTAATTTTTTAATCTACTATAATTATTTTTATTGTGTGAGAAGCCCCTGTCTGTTCATCATCCCTTCTTTCTTGAACTGTTGGGAAAGGTAATGTTCTGGTTTATTTTTCCACTCATAATTCAGCCAAGAGATTTACCATTAATTTCCAGAAGGTTCAAACCTGGAAGAATCTGCTTTGCATAATAGTTTGTGAAGATGTGATTTCTTTGCTGCAGAAATAAACATGGTCATTTTGCATAATAATAATAATAATAAGGTTTTTTGGAAACTCCAAAGTTTCTGACAACTTCTGGTTTTCCAGGATAGTACTTTACAGTACCAAGACAAGTTTTCTTACTTGAAGGAGTAACTCTCTGCATGTTTTGAGGGAAGTGTAACTTTTTCCAGTACTTGAATCTCTTACTGGGGATTTTTCAAACTGTTTTTTTTTTGGAATGGCAAAGGATTTTCAAGGCTTTCTTAGGATTTTTTTATCTGTTCCTTGTGAACCATTGAGTTGCATGCTTTTGAAATTTCATTTTCAAAAGGTGGGGTTGATTTAGAAGCAAACTGTTATTATGGTTTGTGATTTATGTATGAATTAGTAAGATTCTCTTGGGAGACTGGATTGCAGGCTTTTTTTTCAAGAATTTGATGGAGAATATTTTGCAGATATATTTGGAATGAATGGAAAATATTTGGAAGCTCTGAGATGTTTTAGAAACTACATCAGCTAAATTGGCAGCCAAAAAAAATCACTGGAGATTAGGAGATTATTTTGAGAAAAAAAAGTGACTGTAAATTCATAGGATGAATTGGCAGACATTTTTGAAAAATAAATACTTCAGAATATTTGGTACTGTATATATGAAAAAAACTTTGAATATCCATGGGCTGACCTGTCAATAATTTTGTTTTTCAATTTTGGCATCTTAATTTGTTGAAGATCCAACATCTTGAATATTTTTGACCCAAATGAGTTCATATACAGTAATTTTCAAAATTTAAACTGAAGTAAAATGTTTACTTTTCAAAAATTTCCAACACCTTTTGTGCTCAAATCCTTGCTTGGTTGTATAACTATCTGAGTTGTAAATGAAGTTAGTTTAAATTTGAACTTGGCAACTGAGCCAGAGCAGAGGAAATTGCCTGTTGACACTCCATCTGTCCACACAGCAACTTGTGCTACACAGCACCAAGGGTGGGTAAAGCCTGCACCTGAATAAACCAAGAAGGTTTTGCCCCATACCAGAATAACCTGGTTTCACATGGTACTACTATAAACACTATAAATTTATGCCACAAACCCACCAGGTGTTTATTTATCTTTCCCTCCTCCTAGTTTCATTTTTATTTTTTGCATCAACTAAGGTGTGACCTTGACTCAAAGGATTCTTTTATATTTCATAAATCTTTTCTGTTTTGTATCATAATATTTTAAAGAAAATATTATACATACAACATTATGCACAAAATGTATATTTTATCTATAAAAGTTTTTTGTGCAATGGGGGATTTCTATATGGAACTAATACTTACAGTATTTGATTATAATACATTTACACATGTATACTCAACACATTTTCCCTGTTCAATTATGTACATATTTTCAAAAAACTTCATTTTCAACATATAATGTATAAAATTTTCCAACAGGATTCATATTTTAACATATTGCACATTTTCCTGCATAATACAGTACATATTGTCTTACATAATACTTCACATATTTTCCTACAGTACAGTATACTTTAAATATTTTCTGACATACATTTATGCATATTTTCATGCATGTAATTCATTATGTATGTACAGTATCTCAGAATGTGATACAGTACATATTTTTGTAAATTGAAACTTTTTTATATTTAAAGCACATTTCTATGCATGAACACAGGTCTATGCCTAATACATGCTTTTTTGTGAATTATATAAATTATGTAACTGTATGCTGTAATTCTGCTGAGGGCATTTGTGGATATATGTACAGTAATGCATATTTTATGCACATTTTATGCATAATATATATACTGTGTATTAATGGGATTAAGAATGATCTTTTTGCTTTTTTTTTAAATACTGTACTTCAATGAGAGGTTTCCCCTAATGTGTGTTGCAGGATGATGGCAGGACTCATTGGAGTGAGATGAAGCAGACAGTGGGAGGAGTTGGGAGGAATGTGGCACAGTGCCTGAGGGAGTTGGGAGTGCCAGCAGTGTTCATTGCTGCTGTTGGTGAGGACATCACTGGCAGGAAGGTCCTCAAGGACCTCAGCTGCACCATTGGCAAGGTGCAGTACTTTTGTATCCTGCTGGAAATCCTCTGAAGAAGAAAACAAAAAAAAGTAATTTCACATCCCTGGGGTAATTTTTGTGCTGAGGGGGAGGTTCTTCCAGGGACTATTTGGAAGCCTGTAATTTTTTGAGTACTGTACTGGTACATCCAATGACTGTCCAGTTTTTTTCTTTAAATAATTGATGAAGTCTTGGATATTTTTATATCTTACAAAAAAGTCCAATTTTTTTTAAAGCATCTTTTGAAGATTCAATCACATTTCAAATTCAACTTCTTCTGAATATTAGAAATATCTCTGTATTATCCCAATGTTGAAAAAAAAATTATAAACATTTTCTGAAATGCATGAATTTAGCAATTACTTGTCCCAAAAATTTTACTCCAATTCTTGAAAATGCAGAAGTTTTACTGGAATTCCTTTGCTGTTCTGGTTTTTTTTTTCAAGGAAAAAGGTTTGGAAGACAATGCAACCTTAAAATATGTTATGGGATGTACTTCCAAGGCTGTAATTTAATCATCACTGGACCCTTGAATTATATTTGGGCCACCTTTATACAAATTCTTGCACCAAATAAATAAAAAAAGCATGTGTCCTAATGTTTTTGAAGGCTGGGAATTCTGTGAAGCAAGTGGAAAGTGGTTCCACTGCATCTTTCATAGTTGTGCTGGACAAGTTTGGACAGCACCATTTTGAAGCAGGGGACATTGATTGCATGAATCAGCTGTCAGTGGACCATGTAAGATTACACAGGGTGGTTTTTTTTCAAATTTAGAAATACTAAGAAGTAGTTCTTGATTTGTGGTTCCAGTTGCAAAAGTTCAAAAGCACCATAGAACAAGCTCCACTGGTTTTCATGGATGGAAACATACCTGATGACAGCATGACTTATTTGTTGGAGATTTGTGGAAAAGCACAAGTGCCAGGTGAGTTTTTTTATATTTTTATTTATTCATTGAATTTATTTAGTCTGTGGTTGTTCCAGGATTCAATGATTTGTTTTTATCTTTTTGTCAGTGTTCTTTGAACCAACTACTGCATCTTTGGCTCAGAGGCCAATTCTCCTGAACAAGCTCCACTGTCTGACGTTTGCTTCACCAAATATTGCTGAGCTTGTCCAGATGTCGCTTGCTGTTGCACAATCAGGTATTTTCTCAGTACTCTAGTGAAATAAAGGTGGACTCTCTACAAAAATGTTTTCTGGTCCAGTGAAAAGGCAAAGTACTGTACTTGTATTCTGGAAACATTCTGAGGAAAGAAAAATCATGTCACATCCCTGGGGTAATTCCTATAAGAGGGGGGGGGGTTATATAAGATGAAATTTTCAAGCCTGTATTTTTCATGTTTTTTGTGTTAATCAATGACATTCCAATTTTTTTGAATAATTGATGAAGTCTTCACTGCATACCAGGAAGTCCACTTTTCCCCCCAGATTCTTTTTAGGGTCAGTCCCATCTCACATGTCCCCTAGATGACCTCTTCAACATGGGTAGAAGACTGTATATGAGACCATACAAAAATGTGTTATACAGAGAAAGTCATTGTAGACAAGGTTCCTTGAAGAGAGAGTCCACCTGCATAGTATTCATCAATGTGCCCTTGCTGTGAACACACAGTAGTACATAGTACAAAAAGTTAGTTACAAAAATCCTTGCTTTAGACATGCACCCAAAGTTTCAGCAGACAAAATAAATTTTCATCTCTTACTAATGTGGACTCTTTCTACAAGGAAACTCAAGTGACCAGAAAAAAATGAGTTTTAGGAAGAAATTTTCTGTAGAGAACCCATTCATAGGGAGACAACCTTGTGGGACTATTTGTTGTGTAGATTGTTGGAGAAAGAGTCTACCTGCATGAAGTCTTTGCTCATGAAAAGGAAGATGGATTGTAGGAAGTTGTGCAAATTTACAGATCACTGTAAATTTTATGCATATTTCATGAATTTCTCTGCCTTGAAGTTCTGTGCCATCACTGTACAGTATAGTCAATGATCTTAAACCCCTTTGCAAGGAATTTTCCTTCACTCAAGTGTGACATTCACCAAAAAAATTTAATTTTCACCAGGAATATTATAGATGGTTAGGAGAAACAACCAGCTTTTATTATTTTTTAATGATTGCTTGTAAAAGTGTACAACTAACTGAACATGGTACTTAAATGCAGTAAACCTTGGTTTTTCACACAGGTGGGGTTAAATGGAATGACAGACAATTGAACATGTTTTCTGACATTAGTCAGTTGGATTTTATTTAGTCTGTGGTTGTTCCAGGATTCAATGATTTGTTTTTATCTTTTTGTCAGTGTTCTTTGAACCAACTACTGCATCTTTGGCTCAGAGGCCAATTCTCCTGAACAAGCTCCACTGTCTGACCTTTGCTTCTCCAAATATTGCTGAGCTTGTCCAGATGTCGCTTGCTGTTGCACAATCAGGTATTTTCTCAGTACTCTAGTGAAATAAAGGTGGACTCTCTACAAAAATGTTTTCTGGTCCAGTGAAAATAAGGCAAAGTACTGTACTTTTATTCTGGAAATATTCTGAGGAAAGAAAAATCATGTCAAATCCCTGGGATAATTCCTATAAGAGGGGGGGGGGGTTATATAAGATGAAATTTTCAAGCCTGTATTTTTCTTTTTTTTTGTGTTAATCAATGACATTCCAATTTTTTTTAATAATTGATGAAGTCTTCACTGCATACCAGGAAGTCCACTTTTCCCCCCAGATTTTTTTTAGGGTCAGTCCCATCTCACATGTCCCCTAGATGACCTCTTTAACATGGGTAGAAGACTGTATATGAGACCATAAAAAAGCTGTTATACAGAGAAAGTCATTGTAGACAAGATTCCTTGAAGAGAGAATACACCTGTATTGCATTCATCAATGTGCCCTTGCTGAGAACACGCATTAGTAGTAGAAAAAGTTAGTTACAAAAATCCTTGCTTTAGACATGCACCCAAAGTTTCAGCAGACAAAATAAATTTTCATCTCTTACTAATGTGGACTCTTTCTACAAGAAAACTCAAGTGACCAGGAAAAAATGAGTTTTGGGAAGAAATTTTCTGTAGAGAACCCATTCATGGGAAGACAACCTTGTGGGACTATTTGTTGTATAGATTGTTGGAGAAAGAGTCTACCTGCATGAAGTCTTTGTGTGTGAGCAAGCTCATGAAAAGGAAGATGGATTGTAGGAAGTTGTGCAAATTTACAGATCACTGTAAATTGTATGCATATTCCATGAATTTCTCTGCCTTGAAGTTCTGTGCCATCACTGTGCAGTATAGTCAATGATCTTAAACCCCCTTTGCAAGGAATTTTCCTTCACTCAAAATTCAACAATCATGAAAAAATTATAATTTTCACCAGGAATATTATAGATGGTTAGGAGAAACAACCAGCTTTTATTATTTTTTAATGTTTGCTTGTAAAAGTGTACAACTAACTGAACATGGTACTTAAATGCAGTAAACCTTGGTTTTTCACACAGGTGGGGTTAAATGGAATGACAGACAATTGAACATGTTTTCTGACATTAGTCAGTTGGATGTGGTCAAGAAGGTGGACTGCTTGGTGCAGTTGTGCAAGCCTCTTGTGCATCATGGCCCCATGGCTGCAGTGCTGGTGACCATGGGTTCAGATGGCCTGCTGGTGGTGAGGAAGGGCCAGCCTGAGGACAGCTTGCTGCCTGTGGACAAATCAGTGGCCAGGCCTGTGTCTGTCACTCACTACCCTGTCAAGGCTGTGGAGAGAGTTGTCAGTGTATCTGGAGCAGGGGACTGGTGAGTAGACATTTTCTCAAATATTTACATAATGGTCAAATAATTCATGCTTTTTGGGATCTTTTCAGTTTGGCAGCTGCCTTCATATCTGCCATGTTGGCTGGCAAGTCTCAGCATTACTGTGCAGCATTTGCTCAGGCTTGTGCAAGAGCTACTCTGAGTGAGGACAGCACAGTGCCAGAACTGAACATTGAATCCCTTCAAAAAACAGCTGAAGCAATGGCTGACACTTATACTGTTTTTGAATCCTGCTGACACCGGTGAAATTCATGACTATTACGTTTGGTGAGTTTTTTGTTGTTGATAATCTTACAGTATGCATAAATTCTACTAATTGAGCATCAATTTGAAGCAATTCTGCTCAGTAAATTTAGGACAAAATCTCAACTTGGAACAAAAGTGGACAACATTTTTCATTCAATCCAGATAATTTGGTGGCTGTTGGACAAGGACTTGAATATCAATTTCCAGCATTGACTTGTTACAATGAAATTTTACTGCACTGACAGTTGGTTCTGGTGCTAATTCTCTCAACAAATGGTCTTGATTTCAAATTGTGCAACAAGACCTATTAAATTTTTTCTCATTACCTTGAAGGCACATTGATTAATTTGAATTTGGAACATGTGTTAAACCACTTGATAACTAACACCAGAGCCAACTCTCAGTACACTGAAGTTTAATTGTAACAAATTAGTGCCTAGAATAAATTTGATATTCAAGCCCTTGTCCAAGAGCCACAACATTATTAGGATATAATTATGTCCAAATTTGTTATTGAGCATTTGTCCTGAATCTAATGTATAAAATTTCTTCAAATTGACATTCAGCTACTGTATTAAAATATACACTTCAAGTAATTAAATTTTGAACATTTTAAAATTAATTTCTAAAACACTTGATTTTGAAGGAAATTGATTGAATTCCCTTTCTTGCTGCTAAATGTATTGAAAATAAGGTACAAGGATATAAAGCTCATGTGCTCACATTCTTGAACACATCCTTTACATTGAAACAAATTTCAAAGTTGAAATACATGAGTCATGACGGCTTTAAGGGGAAATCGACTCATGTCTCTGCAATTGACTGTGATTGTGCAACAAGAATTTGAACTCCAGCTCCTTCATCTTCAACTGAGCCAACAGTTCATGCTTCTCCTCCCGCAACTTTTTCATATCCTTCTTCAATTGACTAATTCTCTCCTGACAATTCTTTGACAACAACTGTGCCTCGTCCTTCCATCTGCAAACAAGAAGTATGAATTAATCACAATCCAACCATTTGTGCCATTTTGCAGAATTACTTGTCTGTCAGACGTCTTTGCTCCACCAGCATCTTTTTCAAGTCCACGACGGATTGCAGAGAAGAACTCTCAGTCACCGCCATCTTGTCACTGTGTTCTCGCTTCAACAACTCTATGACTTCCTCTCGATTACTGAAAATGGAAGGAAGATTTTCAAACGAACGGAATCAAATATATTTTCATCATTCCCCCTCATCCACGCTCAATATCTCTTTTCTAAAATCAGAAATACGCAACATTAATTAGTTGCAGCGACATCTGTGTGGTGTTGTACAAGATGTTTAAAAACACTCAGAATAACTGGTCATTCAAGTGAAATGATCACCAATTAAGTCATCGGGACCAGTAATAATTAAATTCCTGTAGGAATATTTAGTGAGTAAATATAAATAAATTTGCTGTAACAAATGAATACATACAACCAGCTTTATGCTCAATAGCCACACTATCATTAAAATTTCTGTACAACAATCCTTTTGGTAATAGGAAGCTTTTCTCCATGTCCCAATGACTTCAGTGTGACAAGGTTTTACTGTAGTTGATGATTCTCACAAAAAAGGCCAGTATTCCCAAATTATATCTTTAAAATCTTCATTTTACCAAAAGTTTGGTTACACATAAATTCCGAACACATTGTGGCTATTGGGTCTGAAAAACAAATTGCTGTATTTTTTCATAATTAGATCTTCCTGTAAATTAACATGCTGAAGCCTTGTTCAAAATTAAATGAGATACACTTGGAATTCATTGCAATAAATTTGGTCAACACATTTTAAATAATGAGGAAAGTTTGAAATTAATGACTTCCAAGAAGTTCAGTTCTACACATATGTTAGTTCATGAGGAGGAAGTGTTAATATTTTCTGAGCAAATGAAATTTAAATGAAAGTGAACTCACTCCAATGCTCTTCTCAGATCCTCCACAACATTCCTCTGCTTGAGTTCACATTCAGCAACAGCACTGTTGGCAGCCCTCAGGTCCTTCTTCAGCATGGCCACTTCATCATGCTTTGCACTGTTGGCAGCCCTGGCCTCAATAAGCGCCTTCTCCACATGTCCCAGTTTCTCTTCAAACAGGTCTCTTTGCCTGGCCCACTTCCGCTTTGCAGACTCCATGTCATCCCTGACATCTTTCAGGGTATCTTCAAGCTGACACTTTTCTTGCTGCACTTGCAAGAATTCAGGATACTGAGGAGGTGTCTGCAGACTCACTGACTTGGTTTTAGCAAACTGATGCAGTTCTTGTTTCAACTGCTCCTTTTCCTGTGTGATTTGAGAGCATGAAGCAGTACTGAAAATAGAGAAACTTGAAACCAACTCACCTTTTGTACTTCAGTCAGCTTCAGCCTAAGATCATCAACTGCATCACAGTACTTTTTCCTGTACTCCTCCATTTCCTGGTGAGCATTTCCAATAGCTTCTTCAGCAAAGGTCTTGAAGCTGGTTACAATCTCATCACATCTGGCTGTTGCAGAGAAAAACAAATTTTGAAAAGCTGGAAACCACAACATGGACACTGCACAGTGACTAATGAAAAATTTAAAAGGAATTCCAACATTTTTCAGGGCCTTTTAAATGTCATTTTAAGGGTAACAAGGTCATTGAATTATAAGTTTACTTTTAGAATGACCAAGTTAGCTTTAAGCAACACAGTAAAATCTCATTACAAAAACATGTTGGTACTGTATAACATAAACTTTTCTCAAACTCCAGCAGAAAGCCCATAGATTACAGGTTCAAACAATCTCATTAGTCATTACAATAAACTTTCTCAATTCCATTACAACAAACTTTTCTGGAAAAATGTTTGATAGATTCTCCCAGTAGAAATTTCCTGACTGAGACACACAGAGTCTGATATTTATACTGTAATCCCAAATGCAACAGACAGGTTTTTGTAACATGGACTGAAGCTTTAATCAATGAAGAACATCCTTCCAAGTGATTCAACACAACATCCTCCCAGAATGAAGAGATAGGAGCAACTAAAGGAAGGCATGACTGAAGCTAAATCTTCTCCAGAAGATCACTCACATTTTTAAACAATAATTAGAAATTTGAGAATGCCAGAAAAGTAAGATCTAATTTATTATTAGATTAAGCAGGTCTGATGTGCAAATATTTTCCAGTCATTAATTTTGAAAATATCTTCTGAGGCTTCCAAAACTTCGGTGTAACAAGATTTTACTTTACACAAAAGCAAGATGGCTTCACAGGGGAAAAAGTGAGTTAATGCTACCTCCAACAAGTGAACTATCTGATAGCTGAATACTTCAAAGACAACAGCAACAAAAAAAGATAAGAACCACCCACTTCTTGCAGATTCCTCAGACTCCTCAGCAACATCCTTCTCCTGAATAGCAGTGTTGGCAACTTCAATGGCATCTCTCAGCCTCAACTCCAGTTCCCTGGCTTTGGTCCTGGCATCATGCAAGTCATTGGACAAGGATTTGATGGTTTGAGCAGCTTCATTCACTCTCACATCTGCTGCACTCAACTTCCCACCAAGTTCTTTCTCCCTCTTCATCATCCTTTGATTCGCATTCTTCATAAACTCCAAACTTTTCAGGCTTTCAGAGAGTTTGGAACTGAGTGACATTGCGGTGGTGGAAAGAAAGGATATTTGATGGTCCCTCCTTTGAAGCATTTCTTGCATCCTCAGGAGCTCAACCTTCATGGTCTTGACCAGGGCTAGTTTTTCTGTGGTTTCAGAGTCATTTTGTTCTTTGGATAAAACAGCTGCAACATCATCACGCTCCTGCAAGTACAATAAACTTCTGTTACAAGGAATTCACTTTTCTTGTCTGGGCTGTTCATTTGCAAGATAAACTAATTTGCACCAAGCATCTCAGTTCAACAAATTATTGCCTTGATTATGCGTACATGAGTCATAGAAAACTTTTAAAAATTAGCATAAAAATGGGAAAATCTAACTTTTGCATCAGTAATAATCCATCAATAAAAAAAGGTCTCATCTTTGTTTACAGAACATTTAGCATCACTGTAGTAAGCACAAAGCATGATGCTCTCACCAAAAATAATTTACCTTTAATTTAGAATTTATATATGGCTAATTTTAGACAGTATGTTTGAAAGAACAAGGCTTCTTTTAGAAAATATGTAATTGTTATCAAGTAAATGCTCATACATGCATTTTTTTTCAGTTTAACTTCTGAAAGATCAGTAAATTTTCATGGACATTTAAGCAAGAGAAAGTGTAAAATAACATGACTGTACTTGAAAATATATCAATTATTCCATTAAAAAAAGACTTGAAATGATGAAAACTCTTCAAAAATCTGTGCTTCATGAGTACAACACTGTAAAACAATTATTTGTTTGCCTCAGAATCCCAGTTCTAGATGTTCTAAAATCCATGCATCTCATTACAATTTGTTCACAGGTCCCTGGGAGTTTGCTGTAGCAAGATTTTATTGTATGAATAAAATGGTCAATACTGTACAGAACAGGAAAATTGTTTTGAAGGTTCCAGTGGAAATATCAGACACCATGCTTACAACAAATGAATGCTTGCAGACTTTTCTAGTACAGTACTCACAATTTTCACCTTTTCAGAGGAATCAATTTTGGATGCATTGAAAATAAAAAAATTATAACACTAAATGAATCCAATATTCTCACCTTCCTGAGTTGTTTGACCTGTTGTCTCAGCTCCTCAACTTCCCCAGACAAATCATTATTCACGGAATTATCCTGAATTCTCAGCAGTTCTCTGTTGGCATCAAAGAGTCGTCTTTGACACTGTATCAGCTCCAGAGACAAGCCCTCATTTTCTCTGCACACGTCTTCAAGTTCTTCCTCAACTTTGGCCACTCTAGCCTGTAAAAATCACCATACAAACATCAACTTTCCAATATTCATTCACATATTCCATTGAAACTCACCTTGAGGGCATCGATGACATCCGAACTTCCCTGAGATCGTTCCCGCATGATTTCTCCGAAGACAAGGCCATAGAAAAATACGAAATGTTGCAAAAAATACTCCCTGCGAGGAAAAACATGATTATTCTCGGCCACAAGAACTAAAATTCGAATCAAAGCTAAAAAAATGTGCACACAGAACATTTCGAGGGGTGCGCTGAATTTTTATTCCGTGGTTCCGTGAGCGACTAGATTTGCAGAGAAATAAACTTGTATCACATATAAATTTGCGGAGGGATTAGCACGCGTCGATTTGAAGCCGAGCTCATTCGGGTTCACGCAGTACAAGACTATGCTCTGAGATTTAAGTGATCCAGGAATGAGGAAACACTGATTCTTTGAATGTATTGTGAATCAAAACGAGCGGATCTCACATTTGAATAAATTACCAACGCAGAGAAAACGAAACCTAAGCAAATTTCCACTTCGGACCATTTTCTACAATGTTTCAAGTGATTCCAAGACACACACGCACTTTAAAATCCTTCTCGTGAATTAGATTTCGGAGCAACTTTGCATCAACATGGTGAACCCGAATGAACTAGCTTCGCTTCAATTTTTGGTAACTCGTCAGCTTCACACTTCCAGCATTTCACCACACATGGCGCAATTGGCCGCATTTTCCGCATTCAGAAACGTACACTTGGAGCACTCGACATTCGCAGAATCTTCGACATCACTCTTCAAATCAACACTGCACACGTCTTTCGACTTGGCGCACATCCCGCAGATCTTCACATTTTCGGGGTTCAAATAAGTACACGCTTTACACGACCACTTATTAGCTTGAGGCTTCAGCTTCACGTCCTTATTCTGCTTTTTGGGAAGCGCGGGTTTCGGATCTGGTGATCGTGGTGGATCCGCAGAAGAAGTGTTTTTCAGTGCATCGTAAACGTAACTCCAAGACTCTGCGGATTCTTCACCCGAGGGATGCAAATCCCGGGTTTTCGGGGACACGGGCTTAGGTGAGGTCCAGACCGGGTCTTTGCGCGGGAGATACGCATTATTCCACAGAGGTTCTTCCGAGGGAACCAACAAAGGTTGTTGTTGTTGTTGATGGTTGTCTCGTCTGTTTCTCCGACGAGGAGGCAAAGGATGACGTGGAACAAGACAATCTTCGCATCTGAGCTGGGATTCCATTCGCAACTCTTGGCGAATCGCTGCAGCGGTTTGGTCTACGTTGGCAGCGAATTTTTCTCGGGCTTGGATAACGTGTTGGAGAGTGGCTGGAGAATCTTGCAACTTTTCCAACACTGCCGCCATGACCTGAGATCGAAGGAATCAAACACACGTACATCACGATTCTGATACAAACTTGTGCAAATGAACATCCATGGAAAAGTTCAAAACGGAAATACAGTTGAACCTCAGTAAGTCAAATTTTTCTCAGCCCTCCCAAACTCAAACGCTTTCCACCTCAAACCTCCATAACTCGAATAGCATCGCTGATGTTCGACTGAAAGAAATTTGACATTTTTCACTTAAGTTTCGGCTCACCTGGCATTCACAAGAAGCAATGAGACAGTCGACATATACACTGAGGATCGTTCCCAAATCCAGAGGTCCGTTGATCCGTAAAACCAGATTGTTCTCACCAAGAACCATGGAATAGCCCATCAGAGCGAAAACCCGGTAGCTTTCAGGTAATGCAGGCTCCACGAAATGACGAAAGAACCCGGTATACAACTGAAAACAGGTCCAAATCCGTTATTTTATACATTCAATTCAACCAACATTGTCTTATTTAAATTGATACATCAGAAATATTCCGTGGAATCATTGTTTGGAGAACTGTGGGTCAGAATGTATGTAAACGTCTGGAAGTCAATCTTTTCTTCACGACATTCGGGTTCTCTTTTGCGGCTTACCCGGAGTGTTTTGAATTCGGGTCTCCACGGGGACATGAGGAAATTTGCAGCATACAAGGCCAAGTGTTCCCAAGCTTGCTGGAAGGCATCCAGAAAGAAAGGTGTGACTTGGAGCCCACGCTGGAAGATTTCGACGCAAGTGGCGAACTGGAATCGGCGTTCATGAGGAACGATTGAAAGGTAGTTCTCTATAGCCGAGTCTAACGTGGTTTTATTGCACATTTCTACGCCACGAACTTCAGCCGCTAGAGACTCGTAGGCCAGGTCCAGAATCTGATTCCGTAAGTTGATGTGGAGTGTGCGATTTCGATTAACACGTTGCGGTGGGCTCGGGATTATTCGGGAATGCGGTTCTTCCGTGTACCAGGTAGCCATTTTCCCGAGAACTGGAAAACAAAGTAGTAAATTTAAACCACTTCGTTTCTTGAACGCACTGCGCAGAAACACTCACATTTCCTCGGTGAACCGTCCAGGCTGACGGGGAAAGGACGCTCAACCTGCTAAGGAGGCCGCCATGTGTGATGATCTAGAAATCACTTATAACCCAGAGCTACATCTAACAGACATAGCGCCACCGCAGAAATGGGCTCAGACAGAGAATCTGCACCTGCATCCAATTTCTGTTCATTACTTTACATCTCCTCTGCAAATTAAAAAAACTTCATCTGCAGCTTTTCTGTCAAGAGATCATCAATAAATATACACGGAAATTTAGTTGAAAAATGAGATGATGCAACAGAAAAAAACATTTTGCATTTCAATGTCCAAAATCAAGGAACCCATTTGAACACAATGATCACCACATGTCTGAAAACTCTGAACTTCACTCAAAGTTACATAGAACAAAGTAGATTGAACACAGAGTACTTTGTTGAATTTGAACACTGTTATCCAAATGAGATCAAAAAGCATCAGGTGTCCTGCTGAATTATCAGAGCATCTGAATACTCAGCATAGTTGACAACTTGGCTTCCATCAGGATTGACTGTCACAGCAGCAGTGAGCAATTCATCCAGGTCTTGCTGAGAGAAAGGCTCACCACCACTTGCAGTTACATATTTTGTCAACTCATCCGCTGTCAAATAGCCCTTCTTTTCCACATCCAATGCCTCAAAAGCTGCCATCACAGTATCTTTCTCAGGAGCTTTGAACCTAGAGATATATTATAAATGCTTTTTAAAAAATTGAGACAGGATTTGAAAACTTGAATTAAAATTCTGATGGAACTCACCTGTTATTCAAAAACACAGAAATCATGACAGGTAAGAACCTTTCCAAACTTATCATTCCACCTGGAATCTGAGGATCATCCATTTCTTCCACCACCTCTCTTACATCCCTTTCTGTGGGACACAGATCTGGAAAAGTTTCAACAGTAACTCAATTCAAATTGCAAATGAACTGATCTGATCAAAACATGACCCTCAAGTTGGCATTTAAATAAATACAGAAGCATAATATGACATACCTAGTGATCTCATGATTGGACCTACTTCTCTCACATCCACCATCTTGACATTCTCTTCATCAAACACCAGAAATGCCTCAATGATTTTCTGCTTGGTTTCCTCTGGCAAAAAGGCTCCTATACACAGAATAAATTAGCAAAATTGTCAATGACACACAAATTCATATTTTTTCCCACCAACTACATATAAAATACATACAATAAAACAATGTTCCAGGATGCCTTTTGACAACAAATTAACTTGTAAAATTAGTATGTGCAATATTTAAAAACTTCGTTGGTAAAATGGAATGACTTTGAGCAAATTCCCATACTTTAAACATTTCAAATTTCTGCTGAGGCAGAGTTAACATTGTATAGAAATACAGAAAGATTGAAGATACCTTGGGGATCACACTGACACTAAATACTTTTGAAAACTTATGTAGTGCATCTTGTTCTCAAAAAATCCTTCCAAGCTGAGTTTTTTTGACAAAAAATTTGATGAAAAGACGGAATTTTTACAAAATTGTGGAAGAGATTTGACAAATTTTATTTGGAACTGAAAAAGGGACTCACCCAGGCCTTGTGCAGCAGTATTCATATTTTCTACTGACAAGAAAAACAATTATTTGCCAACATAAATTCTGTCAGCTCCCTGGAAAAAAATGAAAAAATATTCATCATCATAAGATTTCAGATAAAATTCTTCAGAAGGCAATAATCTGACCAATATTTTTTTTTTATTTCACCGGGAAAGATTCAAATGGAAAATCGGACTCATAACCTTTTTGAAACAACCCCGACATACGAATCAAAAGTATCCAAAAAAGCGGTACACATCGGGACGAGAGTTTTTTTTTTTCTCCGCACAAATGGATCACTTTTGCCACACACGAAAAAAAAGGCTTCCTTGGTGTTTCAAATACCCCAAGCACCTGAACTGCTGACAGACAAGGCAGCCTATTGGTCAAAAGAGTGAGAAATCAAAATGAGTCACTCGCACATTCTCAACTACGCACATTCAGGAAAAAAAATCAATAATTGGAACACGTCCCAAATTACCTAAAATAAACGTTCAATTACTTCTTTTGAACAGTAAAACAAACAAAAAATAATCAAAACCTATTTCCCAAAAAAAAGGCTATATGGCAAGTAGACCAAGTTCAATTTGAAAAATACTCATAACCCTGATATCAGAACAATTAATAATCAAGTGATCAAAAACCACAATGGATGCTTAATTCATAATTGAAGATTTGGTTTTTGCAAAGAAACCAATAGCCAAATTGTTGAATTTTTCAAAAATCAGAAAAAAAGTATCTCTGCAACAAGCCCTGAATTAATTTAAAATTTACAGCATCTCAAGTTACAGTATCAAAACTAGACTAAATAAGAACAAAAACGAAAAAATATAATTCAGCAGAAAATATAATTTTCAAAAAAAAATCAACTCAACTTTAGTTTCCTGTTCAGTTGTGTTATTTTCAAATTAAATTGCAAAACGTTGCAGGGAATGTGCGCAATGGTAATTCATCCCAGAATTAAATTCTACCTTGATTCACTTGAGTACCACTTGCCCTTGAGTAAGACACAAACCTTGATTTTTCTGCCAAAAATTTCAAGAAAAACTTATCCCCAAATAACACAACCACAGTCTTTTAGTGAATGAAAACTTTCAATATTTTGAAATCTCAACACATCAGAATTTGAATATTCACCTCAATTAATTCTCAAGTGCTTCATTTTCCAAGTCACTTGTTTAAATGAGCCCACATTTTTGTCATTCAAATCAAAGCTTCCTGCAAACCTGAACTTGTAAAATTTGAAAAAATTGTAAACCTCTTTGATTTAAAGAAAAAGGCGCACATGGTACTCAAGTAAATACTGTACAGCACACTTCAAAAATTAATTTTACCTGTTAGAGAATGCATCTTGTTCAGCATTCATGCATGAAGAACAACAACAAAATGCCAACTTTTTTCAAAGATGGAAATTCTTACACGCTTATTACATACACAGTATACAATGTACAACACTGACTTATTTCCTCAAGCAAAACACACAACCATCTTTGCGCAGAAACAGTTGTGTGGACCAAAAAAAAAAAGACTTTCAGCACACATACACACACACTTTTTCACAAAAAAAAAAAAAAACCAAGTCACAAAAATTTGCATCACCGTCTGTCTGAAAGTTGGCACTCAAAAAAATAAAAATAATTGGGAGTCCTCACAATCCGACTATTCAAACAAATTTCAGAAACACGCCAAAAAAACTGTGCAAATTCTTGTTTGAAGCAAATTGGAGCATGATTTGCTAACCTCATCAGACTAACTGCACGTGACTCTTTCTTTTTTTTGGCAAAGACAACAAAAAAAGGTACTCCTTGAATTTTCTTGGGACTGTTTCAATCGAGTTTCAATAAACAAGTACATACGTTCTCATTCTCCGAATGAGTATAAGATAACTTTCTTATACACGTTCTGACACGATACCAGGAACAATACACACATTATTTACTGCCTTCAATTAAAAAAGGTTTTCAAAAGCTGTTCAAGTCTCGGGAAACTCAACAACCGTTTTTGAGAGCTGACAACTGGTTCATTCGTGGAAAGACGGGTTCTCGAAAAAAAAAATAAAATAAAATTCTTGCTGAACACACAACTGACCAAAAACAAAATTCCACCAACAACAAACGAAAAAAAAGAGGGGGGTTTTCTAGATACAAATCTGAACATTTCATCGTGTCAATTACAACACGTTGTACACGTTTAAATGATACTGTATACACAATGAAAGATTCCTTTCTTGTTGAGGTGCAAAAAAAAAATAATCGACCAAATTCTTTTGCGCGACCTCAAAAGCAACTTGCAACCTTTTTCTTTTCCACAGGTATCCTCAAAAATCACATTCACAGCAAATCATTTTTTTTAAGAAAAAAAAAAACAATTGGGTTCTCTTGACCAGAAAATTTCTTTTCAGCGCAAACTAGGGTCGACCCGGAATATTTAAATTCGTTCACTGCGAGAGCACATTTTTTTCCAACCTGTTCAGCTGCAAAAACTGTCAGAAAAAAAAAACTTTGGATTCAGAAAATCTACATTTTTTTCAGGAAACATAAAAAAGAGGGATCTATCTCAAACCCAGCACAGTAAAGCCTTCTCGGGTGGATGCTGATCACTGTTTTTTTTTCACTTTGAAAGCTAGGTTTTTTTTCCAACTGAAGCTCCAAAAAATTGACAAATCTAAGTAAGTTCGCTACAGAAGTACGGAATGCTGAGAAACTAGACATCAGTTCCCTCAAAAGTCTAAAAAAAAAGTGGTTCGTTCTTCGGACTAAGCTAAAATTAATCTCTCTCACACAATCAGTGGATTTCGAGACAGTAAGAACTGGTTTCAATTCAGGGCAGTTACAACAAATCACAGGTTCACGCATTTCAGCAAAGGCGTCAGAAAATGAAAATAAAATAGCACTAATTGTAATGTTCAAAGAGGTTCTTGTAGTAAATTCACCCGTAGATTCTCATCAAAAATTGAACTTCCGCGTTTTTCGGATCTCAGGACACCCACCAAACATTAGCGAGTTGACTGACTAAAATATAAAAGGATTTTCAATCTCCAGGAATTTTTCAGTACCATCTTCCCACTAATTTTCTCTGGCATTGATTTGCCAAAAAAAATGCTCAAAGAATTACAAAAAACTTGAAGATCAATACACCCACCAAATGTTAGTGGGCAAACTTACTGTATGTTAAATTTCCAAGAACCTCAGCAGGTAAAACAACTTCTAGCTTTGCGGTTCTCATGCAGGTGAAATCACATGGAACTTAGTGCACTTTCTTTAACATCAGTAAAAACCAATGAATTTTAACAGGTTGACTAAGAGAGTATGATAAATTCACTTGAAAACTCTGGGAAGATCTGCTGTGCTATTATTCTTTTGTGTCTTTCAGAGACTCTCACCCTGAGGCACCATCAGAAAATTTTTATATACAATTTCAAAATTTTTCTGCATGACTGTTATAATTAATCCTCCATCAATGAGTCACCAGAAGACTTCCATGCATGTAAAAATCACACTGCAATTGAATCAAGATCAGGAAACTCCATTAAATTTCAACAGAATGATTTTCTAATTAATTGATAATTTTACTTGGAAAATCTGGAGAGATTTTCAACAGCATTATTCTTTTTTTCAGAGACTCCTTCCCTAAGGCACCATCAGTATTGATTCTCGTACACAGAAATTCCAAAATTTTGTTACATGGCCTCAAGTACAACCATCAAGTATTAGTGGGAAATCTTACTTCATCCAAATCTTCCAAGAACCTCTCTGCAGAAATATGTTATAATTCATCATCTCTTCAAGAGAGTCTCGCACTGAGCCACCATTCATGTAAAATTAAACTGAACTGCCTGCACTTTCTTTGAAGTCAGTAAAAGCCACTGAATTTCAACAGGTTGAATTACTAAAATTGCAATCATTTAACTTTTTGAGAATCTGGGAAGATCTGCTAAGATATTATTTTGGTCAAAGACTCCTTCCCTGAGACACCATCAGTAGATTTTTCACATAATTTCACAACATTTCTGCATGACCTCAAGTACACCCAACAAATGTTAATGGGTATCCCTACTAATCAAAAGTGAATTTTCATTTATCAAGAACATGCGCAGACATTTTCGGGAATTATTCATGCTCTTAAAAGACTTTAGCCACCAGAAGATTCACTTACCACTGCACTTGTAAAATCACAATAACCTTTCTTCAGTTTATTCAATGTGGGTAAAAGCCATTGAATTTCAACCGGTTGACTTCCTAATCAAGTGTGATCATTTACCAAGAACCTGGATCTGAAAATATTTCCTGTTTTCAGAGACTCTCGCACTGAGCCACCCAACAGTAGATTCTCATACACAGTAATTTCAAAATTGTCTCAGCGCACACACTAAAACTTCAGTAAGTTAGCTAAACACTGAATCCAACACCTTTTCCCTCGGGAACCATTTCGAGGAATAAATTTCCAAGAAGCATCAAAAAGAAAATCCAGTCGCACACTCGAAACGCACAGAATAAAAAGGCAGGGAAAAAGAAAAGAAATATCTTTCTCTCTCTCTGTCTCTAAAAAAAAACAGTCTCGTCGTCGACAACCCTGAACACGGTTGTTGTGTGCACAAGTGCGAGATGCGAATCTGGACACGAGAAAAAACACTTCTGGACGCTGCTGACGAGGTCGGTCGGTCGCAGAGGGCAGGAAATCACAGCCGGGGGTCGAGCGAATTTCATTGAAATTTATCTCCGGAGAATTCGCGGGAGGAGAGGGGGAAAAAAACGAAATCGTTTTTTTCACGAAGGCTCGCTTATGATTCCTTGAATTCCGCTCAGACGCTTCTCAAGCGACACCATCGTCAAGAACCTCAGCTGCAAGGATAAAGAAAAAGAAATTAAATAATTCCTTTTCGTCACACACACTCAGGAATTTACAGAAAAAAAAGCTTATATAATTTACAGAACATTATAAAAAACAAAAATTGTTCTCGCAGAAAAAATTAAGTAATTTTTTCAGAAATTAAGTAATAAATTAAGTAATTTCCTTTAGTCACACACACTCAGGAATTTACAGAAAAAAAGCTTATATAATTTACAGAACAGTATAAAAAACAAAAATTGTTATCGCTGAAAAAATTGAGAAATTTTTCAGAAATTAAGTAATAAATTAAGAAATTAAGTAATTTCCTTTAGTCACACATACTCAGGAATGTACAGAAAAAAAGCTAATATAATTTACAGAACAGTATTAAACGAAAATTTTTCTCGCTGAAAAAAGCATGAACTATAGGTTTTTTCGAATACTTTATCAGATTTTCTTTAACCTCCTCCTCAACAATCAAAAGCTCATCATTCTTCCTGATGCGAATTCAAGACGCCCAAAAATGCATTTGCCTAATTCATCTTTTGCTTGCAAAAATGTGTGGGTTTTAGAATTCGAAAATTTTCGCATGACCGGTCTGAACCAAGAGAAGGACTAGAACAAACAAATACAGGTATTTGGGGAAACCACGGATTAACTGTTGACCAAATTTTTTGGGCTCAAAGGCCAGCAAATCTAAAAAAAATGTTCTGCTTACTGCCAAAGTTTGATACAATTTTTGCAGGCTCAAAGAAGTTTGAATTGAAAGACTTCATGGCATGCGCTAAAATTTTTCTGCTCTTTTGCAAAAAATAAAAACCAACAAAGCAGCTTCACAGTAGAATGTCTTGAGAAAATTGGAACAGTGAGCATAAAGAAACGTTTCTCAGAATGAAAAATAAAAATTTGAGCACAAAGAAATGTTTCTCAGAAATTAAAAATTAAAATAACTCGTTTCAGCAGGTAAAACTTTTGTCAGAAGCATTTTCAGGAGAAAAGCAAACTTTTTTTTTCCATAAGATAATTTCAACTGCCATCGTCTTTCCAAAATTGCAGATAAAGCTAACAGACTTCATTGCTACTCTAGTCAATATACAGTACAGTGGGCCCCCGACTTACGACGGGCCCATGTTACGTCCGTTTCATCTTACGATGCTTTCCTTAAATAAAAAAAACCCCCCCACTTACGTCAGGGTTTCATGTTACGACTATAAAAGCCCTTTGACTTTCCCCACTCCAGTCTTCCTCTTGTTTCCAACCACACCACCAAAAAAGCCAGTAGCAATGGAGGAATTATTCCTGCCACATTATTTTTTCCTACTCCTTGCAATAACACTCCATTCAAAAATTGTAGAACTTCAACAGACTCAAAATCAANTTTTTTTCTGGAACAAATTAATTTTTTTATAATGTAACCTTAAGGGAAATAGGGTTTCAACTTATGACGGCCCCATGTTATGACGTCCATCCTGGAACGGATTGATGACGTAAGATGGGGGCCCACTGTATATCATGCCAAAGAATTTCCCTTGGACCACGGGGTTGGGGAACACTGAATAAAATACAACAGAAGAAAAAAAAAAAAAAAAAACACCAAACCTTAAAGGACAAAGGAATGGGCAGAATCCAAATGAGCCACCAGACCCACGCAGGGCCATCTCGCGTTTTCCACGCGTCCTTTTCCTGTTTCGGCATCGGCCCGATTTCACTGTAAATCGCAGCCTTGTCGTGAAAATGCTCTTCGAACCACTTCACGGCTTTGTCCCTCGTCACGTCCAGCATGCCTTGAATAGCTTCATGGTTGTTTTTTTTTCAAGTCCAAAAAATAAATAAATAAAACACTCATCAATAAAAATCTCCAATCGCATCATTGAAAAACACATTAAAATTTCGTCACGAGAAAAACCCTTGAACCTTTGACAGAAATCAAATTGTTCGTTAAATGAACCGTAAATAGACCATCGCGGCTACACTGGAAAATAAAATAATTATAGTAGATTAAAAAATTAATCTAAAAAACCACGTTTTTCAGGAAGTGAGTGAAATTTGAGTTCAAAATTTGATCTGGACAAACAGACAGACAAGAAAGTGAGTTCATAAAAACGTGGTAAAATCAACTCCTTCCAACAATGTTTCGTAATTTCGATATTCACTGTAACGAGATTATTACTGTACGTATCATATCCACAAAAAAAATCGTTCAATTTCAGAACAAACAAAAAAAGAGAGCACGTCTGGATTAAAAGCGTTGCTGATCCGACATTTTCACAAAGAGACATTCTCATTTGAAAATCAACACATTTTTTCTGGAAAACAAGTTTGAAAAGTTAATTTAAACTTTCGGGGAATCTTTGGATACAAAGTGTCACGCATTTCGCAAAACGTTTCTTTTCAGTTTCCGAATTTGCAATAAAATTGTTATAAATTTCCCTTCGGAAAACATTTTTCATATTTCGCGTTGACGACACATCATAAAATAAAATTTCGTCAATCGAATGATTACACAGTTGAACCTCAATAACTCGAACCTCTGTAAGTCGAATACCTCCCAATTTTAATATTTTTTCCCAAGCTCCTGTCTGATTTTTTTCATCAAATAAAATTTATCAAAACCCGCCTTGACTCAAACCTTCACAACTCGAATATTTTTTTCCGTTATTTTAATTGACAGAGGAAAAAAAAGTGAATTGATGCGTTTTGAGAGAAGAGTTAAAAACTAATCCAGCAAATGAACCTTTTCGTCAAAGTTCAGCATTTTGTCAACTCATTTAAAAAGCAATTCAAGGCCCAGAATATCACCAATTAAAACACCCCACAATTCTTCTTTCTCTCCCTTCAACAAAAAAAAATGCTTGCTTCACCAAAAATATATTTTTTTTTTCTTCGCGGGTCCCTCCGAAGAGCTTCGAATTCAATGGCCCCTTTCTCAAAATCACCTTGAATTTGTGAGTCCTTCGTCGGGACTTCGTCTTGAACAGTTTCTATGTCTCCGACGTAGTATCCGTCAACCATGTCTGCGCTGAGAACTCGAAATCTCCGAGATCCAATAGTCTCGACGATGCTTCGACCGTCGGGGAAATAGTGCACGTCTCGGATTTCCATCACAGTTCCAAAATCAGAGAATCTAGGCGGAAAAATAGGCGGATAATCGGTTTTTAAACACCACAACCAGCGATTTGCACATTTCTCGCTTTTCATTCAAATCAAACCAATCAATGAAAATGATATTTCTAGGATTGAAAACGATTAACGATATCAATCTCTTTTGATCCGTAGAACCCTTCTCAAAAAATAATTCCTACGACGAGGCCCCTCATGGAATTTCCTCTGGAAATTAACGAAGCCTAACATTACCTAAAGGGATTTTTGTAAAATATTATTCTTGAAAAGGCTGCCCGACAATATTAAATAAAAAATAAATAAAATTTTTGACTCACTCATTTAATTGAAAAAAAAAAACCGACAGAATCCGATAAACGCGAGAAGAATGCAGCAAATTGTATTTTTAGCGAAACCTCAAAAGAGGGAGAAAAATAAAGAATTGCTTGACCACTGGCTTTTCCTAATCACAATTATTCGCATCGAAGTTTTTTCAAATATTTTATTTTTAAATACATTTTTGTAAAGCGGGTTTACGACACAAAGGAATTCTAATTCCGAACTGAAATTCCGAGGAAAAGCTTTGGATATTTCCTCTTCTTTTTTGGCGCGTAGTTCCCGAATATATTCACACTCAAATCACACAATTAGTCGAACCCAGCCAAGTTCCAAGTAACTTTCGAAAATAGCTACACAAAATTGATGAACATCCGCCAAATACTTCCTTTCAACGTCTAAAATCAATGATTTGAAAAAAAAAACACACTCAGTCCCGATCTTGAAAAGAAGATTGAACGATTTCTGGACAGATAAAAGTCAGAATACTTATCGACTTGACGTGAAGAAAACCCCACAAAAAAAAGTAAAAGGGAAGAACAAGAACCGACACCCAAACCACGGAATTTTTTGGTACGTTTCTTCAATAAATAGGTCGCATCATTGATTAAAATCAGACCCTTGAAAAGGTCAAAACTTACCATTTTGCAGACTGATATTTTCGAAGAAAAAAAAAATCCCATCACCTCGTTAAGATGCACTTCTTAGTTTTAACTCTTTTAAGTCACCGAAATTTATATTCAAAATTCACAATGGGTGAAAAAACCTAAATATAAGTCCACTTAAGGGTTGACTCAAGGTTTATACATTCTTTTATCATGAAAATCACAGAATTATCAAAGAAGTGAACTTGAAAAAAAAAAAAAATTCACAAAAAAAAAATCACACGACAACATCAACAACAGATACACACCCGCTGCCACCGGCCGGATTCGGAGCACACAGACCAAATTGCCTCGTACCAGACTCCATGCATCGTCGAATGAGCAGCCGGTAGCGCGGCTCATACACGTGAAGGGGACACAGTAGCCCCGGCAGGGCCACACCGCACACAAACAACGGCAAACGGAACTCGTTCCCTTGCCCAGTCACCAAGCCCAAGTGAGTCACGTACGCCAATCGCCGCTCCTCCACCTCGCGGGGGAAAAACCAACGGGCAACCATCTCCACGAACTTCGTCGTCACATTACTGTACTGTCGCTCCAAGATCTGCAAAGGGCAAATACACACACACACACAAATATACAGACCGTTCACAGCATATCGTTACTACGGTTACGGAACAATTTGCACAGCACGTACAACTCGAATTATTTTTTCTTTTCACTGATTTCTTGATTAGACCCCAAGATGCAGATGTAATTGGTGCATCAGGAGTGTCTCTAAGTCAAAATGTCCCCAAGATGAGCCTCATTTTTCCATAGACTTACATCATATAATTTTTAATTGGTGTTTTATGCACAAAGTACTCACCATAATTGCATGAAAATATAAATTGTCCCCCAATTTAAAACTGATTCAATCAATATATTTCAACACAATGTGGACATTTGGGGAATTGAATACTGTACAGTACATAGAAATTTTGGCATTCTCTGTAAAAAATAAAATTCAAGTGAAAAAGAAAAAGGAAGTCCCTCTGTGCTGGAGGTAATTTTTTTAATTAGCTAAATGAATGGTAAATTGGTGAGAGAAATGCCCAAGAAATTTTCTTACATCAATTTTAGAGTTGGAAATATCTGCTTCTTGTAATTTTGCCTGAAATTTATTTTCAATTTTATAACAAAATGTCCCTATCTTGAGTCAGTGTCCTCATGTTGGGCCTTTTTTTTATTAATTTTTCAAAGGAAAATAAGTGTCCCTATGTTGAATTGTCTGCATGCAGAGGTCTCACTGTAATCTTTAATAAACGACCCCCGCATTTATTTAAAATATTAAACTTATCTCCAGCATTTATTCATAACAGTCAAGGCTGTCTAAAAAGAGAAAAAAAAAACGGGATAAACCCCAGGTTAAAAATACGAAAAACCCTTTGATCGCAACTTTTTCCCGGAAAATCAGAGAGGAATACACTTCAAAAATCAACAATGGGGATAGGGTTTCTTCCTTCAGCGTTGAATACAAAGGTTCAAGGGGTTTTTTGTGGATGAAGATAATTCTCAGAAATCTCTGAATCCCCACCTCTTTCTTTGAGACTGGATTTTAATTGCTTCGAGCTTTTCTGACATCCAATCTTCATTAGAGATGAGGCCTGTTCATCAGAGAAAATACGGTATTTTTATAGAATTGCAGCACGGGAAAATTTATCGTCCAACAGTAATTGTGTTCTATTTCTGTGTTCATCAGAAAATGCTTTAAATTGCTTACTGTAATACTGTACATTCTTCTCTGCTCAACGGATGATACTGCTCAGCAATTTTTCACCACATCAAAAAATTAATCCTACCTTCCAATAATTTCGAAATACAAGTGACCAGAAAAAAGAAATTCGCTGAGAGAATTTCGCTGCAGAGAAACCCTATACAAAATGGCATATTTGAACCTTGATAACTCGAACCTCCCGACGTCAAACTATTTTCAAGACCCTGCCTGAATCCCCTTAGGAACAAGGCATTGAAAACATCCTCAACTCAAACCTTTCCCCTCAAAACTCGAAATTTCTGTAAGCCTTTTTGCCATTATTTTCATGGTCACCAGAAAGACAAAAGCAATAAAAATCTAATTTTTAGGCTTTTTGAAAAGAAGTGGACAAAAGAAGTGTTTCCAATTGGACAAATGGACCCCTGCAAGTAAGTTCAGCATTCTGTGAACTCGACCAAAAGGTAATTCAAGGCCCATCACCAATCACAATCTCTGGCGATTTCTTTTCTCGTTACATAACTCAAAAACTCTCGAACTAGATATTTTTTTAAACCGGTCGTCCGGAGTTTCACTGCGTTTACAAAAGAAAGGATTGAAGAAAGAAGGAAAGAATCAACACTTCGTTGAGTCTGACTCATCCCCACCCATCAGGTTTCTGGTTTCTTCCTAGTTGGAAATAAATCCCGACAAGGAGAAAAATTAGGTGCCGTAGAAATGCTTTCAAACCTAGACAAGACGCCATCATTTGGCGAGGCTTTCTTTCAATTAATTTTTGGCAATTCATCTAAAATGAAACAGGACAGTGAATGATGTACAGTATTTGAAATCGTCCTACATCCACATCACCTCTTAAAATGCTCCGTGGCCGCCAGCCATTTCAAAAGAGAGAGAAAACTACGGGACAAACAAATTTTCATTTTCTAATGTCTGTTAATAATTTTTAAAAATCAGAAGTGGGAAAAATTCCCACAATAATTTGCGTTTCACCGGATGAAGGGAAATTTCTGGTACTAAATTGAAATATGACTGTGATACACAAAAATACATGAAATCAGTTTCTTCAACTAAATTCTTTTCTTTTGATTCGCAAGAACTCCATTTTTTGGGGGAAGATTGCGGTAGATCTTTCAGGTATCTGACATGACCTCATGAAAATATTCAAAAGCACAAAAAGAGAGTTTAAATTTAAAATTAAAACTTAATGCTGAACAGGTGGACAGTCTCTATAAAAAAAATTCAAGGGACCAAAAAAAAAGCATTCCAGAGGAACCCTCTATAACAGTGTTCCTCAACCTTTTATGGGCCCATGAACCAGCAACTTTCCATAACATTGTTTGCGGACTGCCAAATTTCAAAAAAATTTCTGCAGACTGGCAGAGTTTCATAAAATTGTTGCAGACTCATAAGGTTTTGGTTGGAAGACTTTATGACAGGTATTAAAAAGTTACTGCTTTTTTGCAAAAATTAAATCAAGAACTAATGAAAACAGCTATGATGTATTGGAATGTATTTGAAAAATTGGGGAAATGGGCTTGAAGAAAAGTTTTTCAGAATGAAAAATTGAAATAACTTCTTTCAGCAGGTGAAAATGTGTAGTGTTAGTAGTAGAAAAGCCAACTTTCATTTTCCATCAGATAATTTCAACTGCCATTGTCTTTCCAAAATTTAACATCAAGAAAAGACTTTATTGCTACTTCTGATAAATACATCAAGCTGAAGAAAATTTCCTGCAGGCTTGCAAAAAAACTTGTATGGATCAGTGCCCATCTGCAAACCACAGGTTGGGAACACTGCTCTATATTACATGGGGAGAGAACATTAGGGACCAAATAAATTAATTATACAGAGAAAATTGTTGACAATATCATTGAAGAGGTGATTCCAACTCTGATAAATAATATTTTCGTTGTAGTCCTCTCCGCTTTTGCATTTTTTGATCCTATTTTCTTCATCCCACCGTCATAATTGTTTCCTATGAAACCAATCAAAAATGTTTCCATAGGTTACTCGGGAAATTCTCCCTCAAAAAAGGGTGCTGACAAGAAATCCAACTAGGAAGCACCAGGCCTCAAATTCCCACAACAACATCAACCAACAAAAAAACACACAAGTAACTCGTTAACCTGTGTGAGGGAACTCTTGCAGAGTGGACAGGCAACCGACGTGTCCAGGGCTCGGTACAAACACGACTGACAGAAAGTGTGTCCGCAAGATGTCGTCACCGGCTCCCAAAAGATCCGCAGACATAGAGGACACTCCACGTCAGTCAAGTCCAAGGGACCGTCTTGTTCCGGGTCTGCGAGAGAGGAAGAAATACTCCCAGAGTCGACCTTTAAACCCAGGATCGTTTCCTGCGGTTGGCTGCCTTTCGGAAATGTGCCCGACTGCAAGAGGAAGTAGTTGCCTTCCGATTCATTCATGGCATCCATCGAATCTAAGATCGGGAAATGGAATGTGACAATTAAAAAAGAGAAAAAGTATAATACAGTACTGGGTTGGTTGCAACAAAAAAACCAAGTGGACTTCCTGAAAAACTTATACACGAAAGGTCCACCAAAATTTTCTCGAAACAGCACACGATTGAGCTGAAAAACAAATTTTTTTTACAAGAAAACACTCTTGGGTGCAAGAAAACAAATGAAGCCATATTTTACAATTTTTTTCCAACTGTTCGAAGAAGTCAGGCAGCTTTCTGCTCTTCAGTCAAAAGATGAGGCGCCCATCTCGCAGATATTTTGGAGTAACCCAGTTTTCCCTTCAGAATTATTGAAATTGACACAGCAATAATTTCACGTGTAGCCGCCGTTACTTTATTATGCATTCCGCCATTTTCATCAGCAGCCGCCAACGTTCTCAACCCAAGTGGCGGCAGTGAATTAGGATGAGGCGGCTGTTGATGAAAATGGCGGAATTTAAATTTTCCAGCATAGATTTCATGAACACCAAATTATTTCTCCTTCACCCAAATTATAGAAAAGCAGTGGATACCTTTCAACCAATTCATTTCACGCAAACACCCGTCCCAGAGAAACTGAATACTGCTCTCCTGTCGCTGCTTCGCTGCTGGTCGCAACTGTGCACAAAATAAAAAAGAACACAAGGTCATTTTCAAAACCGGGAATCAAAAAATAGACACTCACTAACTTTTGAATTTTCCTCGTGATCAACACACTTGGTGTCAAGCTGCGACTTATTCGAGTCCTCTGAATGCCTTCGACTTTCATTCACAGCTGCTTCCGCCGTCAAGAGCTGCCGGAGCACCTTCATTTTTTTTGTAACGAAAACATTTACACATCCGGGTTGAAACGCAGAAATTTTGTTTTAAATTTCGCTTACAGTTTTGAATTCGCCTCGGAGTCTCGTCACACACTGTTCCAAAACACCAACCAGCAACAGAGCCTGCAAGGCGTGTTCCCACATTTCCAAATGCATGTAGGCTGACGCGAGTCGAAATCGCGCCTGGAAAATGAAGAAAAGAATAAATCACACATAATCACCATTTAATTAAATCGTTTTTACTAATATGCAGTTGGTCATATACACCAGTGGCCCATAAAGCTGAATATATTTTAATTAATTCTATCCCAAATAAATTTAAAAAATATATATATGCAGGCTCAACATCTTAGACGAGATCCAAAACTATTTGCGTCCCGATAAATTGACAAACATTCCAAGAAAAATGTGTTTCACAACATTGGAACATTTTTTGTATCCGTCCGCAATCAGGTGTTGAAAATTCAATGCAATGCAGCAGCGACACCTATCATCAACCCGCAACACCTACCTACCTACATACGCAGTGCACGCAAGCGAGTGAAGTAGGGCGAATTTCAGAATTTTTTTTTTCTTCATATAAATAAAATATTCTCCCACCTTTGACCAAGAAGGTCGAAGTGCAACAGCTTCCTTCGCCTTTTTCATGGCATCCTCCGGTTGCTTCAGATGATTCAAAACCAGAGAAATATTGGACAAACACGCCCCGAGGTCGACAGCATTCAACACTGCGACGTCAGGACGTGACACGCATTGATCTGCATCACCATCAACGTCGGTTTCAGGACTCGGTATAGCTTGTCGATGATCTCGAACTAGAGTGACAAACCGAAAAAAAAAAGATTTTTAAAAGTCAATACAGTGCATTTGAACCTCAATAATTCGAACCTCCTCGAGTCCATCAACTCCCTTTTTTACAAAATTTTCCGAGTCCATGTTTCAATTCCCTTAGAATCAATACACTAATATTCTCCCTTGATTGAAGAATGTTCCCCCCTCAAACCTCCGTTTAGCTATTATAGACACGGAAAACATAAAATCCATGCAAAATTCAACGATATGCTTCAAAAGGAGACGAAAGGCTAATTAGGTACTAGAACGTATATATATTTATCCCAGTAGCAAACAGAAAATTTTTCTGATTACAATTATACACGGAGAATACAGTAATATCTTCTTGAAACAAAGACAATTTGTCACACATATATTCAAAAAACATTGCGGCTAGTGAACACGAAAACAAATTTGTTATATAATCCCTTTCTGAAGAACAATACATTCTGAGACTCGTTGCATAAGAGATTCTACTGCATATTCAAAACATAGATTCTATAAATAAAAATGTAACTTGACGTGTTTTGAAAGGGAGAAAGACTCATTTGGTAGACGAACCCTTGCCTAAAACTTCAACCACCCGTCATCCATTCTATTACATAACCAATAACAATTCCCTGAAATTCTTATTAAATTTTTTATGAAGGGATTTCACTGTTCCAAATATTGATTTCGAATTTTTTAAATTTCGACACTCTCTTGAGTTCCCGTCCCACGCTGAATTTCCTTTTTTTTCTTTTTTGGGGAGAATGTTTCGAAAAAAAAAAACGATGAAGTTCGTAACACGGGTCGGAGTTGCACCCATACCTTGAGAATTCGGAGGGTAAGATAATGAAAAAACACTCACTCAGGTTTTCGGCTTTCCGGTAACACTCCAACGCTTCGGCGTACTTGCGTTGTTCGCAGAACCGGTTGCCCTCGTTGCGCAGTTTGGCGGATTGCAAATCCCGCGCCCAAAGCTTCTCCACCATTGCCATCACGGTCACTGCGACACCCGTCTGCAAGACATCCGACTCTCCTCCAACACCGACAGCCCGTTTCACGCATCTTTGACAATACGCATTCCCGCAAGACAACACCGTGGCACCGAGTAACACTCCGCGACAAACAGTACAACACAACGACACCCGTTCCGTGTGCTTGGGCTTCCCTTTGGCAACGACGACTGGTGCTACTGGGCCCGAAGAACCCACTAGTTGATTGATGAGGTCCAGGAAGGAGTCCAGGGTTTCTTCTGTGAGTGCGCTGACGCCGGAGCGCGCGAGGAAATGCAAATGGTCGCCGATGCTCTTGTCGTTCCGGGGCCTCGACAAGGCTCTTTCTTGGTCAGGGTCCACGTCACTCATCTCTCCAACACTGGAAAAACAAAGACGCACTTCAATTCAAACGCCCCAGAAGACACTCATCTTCCAGAAGAACTACAGATAACGACGCTGTGGAAACTCACTCAGCATCATTACCCCAGAGACGCATGGTCAGAAAATGAATTTCGTCGTTGCGGAGCTGATCCAAATATGACACATAACCTAACACTGTAGCAGCATAACCTAACACTGTCGCAGAGTTCAAAAAAATTAACACACCAAGAAAATGTATTGAAACACTTCCCAAACTCGAAAATACCGCCGGATCACTTCACATTGCAGCCAATGTGTACAATCAGCGCCAGAAAAAAACCCATCAAGTTACCAGGTACGAAAGTTTTAAAAAAGTCATCTGTCACAGCGTTCCGATGAAAGCCCCGACAATTCGGGTCATATTTCAACAAGGCTCTGCTTTTTTGAAAGCCAACGTTGAAATGTAATCCAGAACAGCTCTCTCAAGCTAAAAGCCCACGGAAATCCCAAAGACG
This sequence comes from Notodromas monacha, assembly GCA_905338405.1. Taxonomy (NCBI): domain Eukaryota; kingdom Metazoa; phylum Arthropoda; class Ostracoda; order Podocopida; family Cyprididae; genus Notodromas; species Notodromas monacha. Next base: position 9,805 of record CAJPEX010001368.1, on the reverse strand, counting down.
CGGATCCGGAAAGACTAATAAAGAGGAAGGAACTCCATCTTCCCGGAAAATATCGAATGAAATCAAAACCAGGAAGTACTCAACTGTTTCCATATCAAAGATTACAAATACATTGTGCCTTTTCTGGGGCGGAGATTTCCGGAAAGTTCAAAGCCACAGATAAAACGAAAAGATAGGTTTTGTGATAGGCAATGAACTGATACGCGAAGGAACATTGTCACGATTGCAGGTCCCACTGAGGTTATTCACTGATACGTTCACAGGCGCAGTGAAATTTACGTGGCATCAATGAAACTTTCACATCTATGCGTAATAGACACAAATCCAACTTTTGAAGATATTTCGTAACACACAGGTAACTGAACAACTCACCATTTCACCTTGTCCCGATGCATTCAGCAGAACACCACCCAACAGTTCCAGGAAAAAATCATTCACCGATCGACAATAGCTGTCCCCATGTCTCACACTTCCCAGCGACACACAGATGGACAGCTTTCATAAAGAATTCATCACGCGAAAATTGAGAGAGCTTGCAAAATGCTTAAATCCAGAGCTGATACACACATTCATGACATACATTCGAGTATGCATTTCACCCGCAGAACTAAATCATAAAGCAAGACATGTCAAATAAACAAATGAAGGAAGTGACAGCACGCCTCTAAAGGTTTATAACGAGTATAGAAGCGTTGCTCAGGTCTGAAATGAAACCAGAGATTAACATAAGTAAAAGCAAACAGAACAAAAAGCGACAAAAAATCACACACTTTCAGACCCATCCTAACTTTCTTCGAGTAAAACCTCCAAAAATAACGCAATTCGAAGATCCGCTAGGAACTTGTGAGCATTTTATTTGAAACCCGAAAAATCATCGACAAACTCACCAACACTGAGAGCGATCAAGGAATACAGTAAGAATACGAATAGAATTGCTTTTACGTAATCATTTCTACGGAGAAAAACTCCAAGAAACATTCACAAGGTTAAATCCAGAATACAGGCTTACGCCATGAATAAAGACGAAAGCACTGCAACTGGCCTTTAGAATTTGGATTCTAACTCAGAAAGATTACTGAACAGTATTCAGTATCGAAGCGCGCCCCAACACGATTCGAAGATATTCATCTCGAAAAAAAGGCATAATTTCGTCAGGTATAAGCGCCGCATGTACGCGAATATAAAATCAATGAAACGCGGCTATTTCACTTCACTTAAAAAACCAAATCAATTGCCAACTAGCGTCGTCACTTCGCATATGGAAAATTCCATCGGTTCACCGATGCAGCACATTCGATCCAGTTTCACGCACGGGTTCTTCGACGGCTCCTAACTCCCCGTAACCCAGAAGACTGGTTCTAGCGAAAATTCCGGACGGGACGGGACTTGTGCTTTCGTTGCATAATACTATTACAAGGTAAATTTTTCACTTCTTTCAGCACTTCCATTTTCCAAAAATCAATCCAAGCTTCGAACGCTGAGCACAATATCGTAGTGTAGCGTGCGCAGTGGGCATACGGAGTATGGCCTGGAATCGTTTCTGGAGTATTCCGGGAACATATCCTGTGACCAAACCAGGATTACGTAACTCCGCGCGGCCCATCTCATCCTCCATTGGCTGCTGCACACTGTGTATCTTGGGTAAATCATGCCTTACCGCCCTCTTTCGGAGCACTGACACTCAGAGCTTCTTTTTCCACGCCATCCCAGCCAGCACCACTCCCTCTCAGAACCAACGGTGGATTCAGTGAGTAACTTCACTACAATCATTTAGCGGCATCGATTCAGGGGAGACTTCCAGGATAAAATAACACGACGCATATTGTAAGAACACGATTTTCAAATAAATCCCACAGTTAAGGTTAGGTCATATTTGGGTAAGCAAGGTTTTCAAGTACAGGTGGACTCTCTCTACAATGATCTTGTCCGCAAAACAAAATTTCCTCTAGATTGCCAATTTGTTGTAGTACCATAGGCATAGGGTTCTCTTTCCTTTTTACAAGGATTCCCCACAATAAGATTATCTCAATATTTTCTGGCCTCTTGAAATCCATTGCAGACAGAGTCTACCAATGGTACAGTATTGTGTTCCAACAATAGGATGTTCCTCATAATAATAAAAAGGAGCTATCCGTGAAGTCACTCATTGATTCCAACCGGAGAGGGAGTTGGAAGTGAATAGGCCGTTTAGGAGAGAGGCGTGGATGTGAGCAGCGGTGAGTTGAAAATGGAGGTGTAGTTCCACACAGGGAATTATCCAGCCTAACCCTTTCTGAGGTAACCAAGAACAGCCATGTCTTACTGTTGTCTCCATCTAGCTGATAAAATGCTCTGACTTTCTTATCCCTTCACAGCAGTAATCAATGAATAGCAGGAAGCATCCACCTGTTTTTCCTGACACCAAGTGTTGTTCCTGCAGTAACCCCGCAGCGGGGCCAATATTTAACGTTAATTGTCATCCTTCGTCACTGAAGCTTCAACATACACGCAGACCTGCTTCTTCCCCCAAGCTTCTGTTGGATATGTTCAATTGCCGTCTGTGGAATCATTCTCCCTCATTGGAGGTCCGCTGAGTGCCAGAAATACAGTATATCGAGGGTATTGTATGTTTACATAAGGTTTTTTGTTATTTCGTGACATTCATACACAGTATGTACCGTGTAGAGAAGAGGTACCGTAGTACATATAGAAATCTTGTTCGCAGATAGGTAAAGGCAGCCATGAAACACATACTGTTCTCTGACGGAAAGAGAAAATTGTTCTATTTTAGCAAAATAAGTCTCCTGTAAATGAAGGCCCCATGGCACAATGATAGCCCGTCCTACTCCAGATCAGAAGGCTGGGTATTCGAGTCACTTTGCGACTAATGTTCTTCTCACATTCTAGTATCCACTATTTCATGGTACATATAGATAATGAACGGTAGAATAATACCGAATTTTCACTTTGTTATAAATCAAGGAGACAAATGTAGGAAATTAACGCATTGTTCCTGACTTCGATCCCATACTAAAAACTTTATCAGCAGAGCATTTTTGAAACGCTTTCAGGGTTTCAAGTAAATATGTTTAGAAGGGTTGATTTTTGTTACCCAAATCTAAGCTGGGCCTTCCACTGCTGTAGCCTCTTCGAAAAAAAAAAAAATTCCAGAACTTCACAGCCACGGAACATCCCCAGTCTGAACAGAAGCACAATGTTCTTTTTTTTCAGCCACAGCTGATTCATATCCTCATTGTCAGGAATCAGAATCAAGCGCTAATCAAGCCTCATAATATTCATATATATTGGGTTCCTCGAAAGTGATGTCATTGCGAGATTCTTTCGTGTCAAATACTGTACTAAAGAAGCGTGATTATTGTTGCTGATCACTGCCATTCAGAAAATGAAAACTCGGAGTAAGCAAAACTCAGCGATTTGATCATGTACTGACGAAAATTCAACACACAACGCTCGAAAGATCACAACAATAATGCATCAAGGTCAAAGTTTGAGAAGCACTTGAAATCATTCGCCAAATTCCTTGCGTGCTTGGGCTGAAAGATCTGCTCTTGCAATCCCAAAACCTCTTTTGCGGTCTTCTCCATAACGTGGCCAGTACACAGCAGCACCTTGGCACCCTTTTTTGAGATGTAGGAAATTGCTTCAGCGACCCGGGTCAGGCATTCGTCACTTAAGAACGGGGGATCGGCAACAACTATATCGAAAGATGCTTGAAACACGCTCGGCAATGCCAGAAGATCTCGGTAGTCATAGAAATGGAAATTCGGGAAAGCACTAAAACGTTCATCAAATTCGAACAACACAGCGTTGGAATGACACTTCAGTGACACAAGCTCTCGAAATAATGTCGGACACGACAGACAGGCAATTTTGCCTGAGTCGCCAGACAGTTGAACAATGGCTTTGGCCAATAATTCTGCTGTTTTGTCCGAGTACCAGAACTGGCTCAATTGCCAATCTTCTTCAAAATGCAACGGTCCATCAGCAGCAGGTTTGCCAAGATTCAGGAGCTCTTGTTCCAGAACGGCGTTGCACAGTGTGGTGGCGGTTTCTTCCGACAAGGAACACGCGTCAGTCAACATCACATTATTTTCTTGAGGCACGCGGACACAAAAACACGACTTCAACGCATTATTCAAAAATCCAGGGGAAAGATAATTCTGTGAAGGATTTCATCTATAAGGTAGGACGTGTTTCAGGAATCAGAGTTGTATCCGAAGGAAATTACTTCGACCAACTTCTAGCCACAACTTTAACTTCAGGACGAAACACACATGCCATTCACGTCAAGACCCTGAAACAAGGTGATATCTCTTTGAAATCGGGGAAGAAGAAATGTTTCACCTGTTTGTACAGCCTTTCCTGAAGGTCGAAAATTAGTAACCTGCAGATTTGCTGGGGGAGACGAAAAAAAAAGCACATGAAACACGGCGGAACTGAATTCAGAAAATATTTGACTTGTATACGGATGGGTGTTATAGATTGTAACCTTTCTTCCATAACACTTCATGAAATAGTCCAGACAATGTATATGTACTGTATCACAAAAATTTGTATATTGGCACCCTCTGTAAAGTACCCCTCTAAGCATTCGGTGAGGCCCCATTTCGCCAGAACAATAAAGGATTGTAGAGTTCAGGTCTCCTCAAACACAATGTACACAACATTTCTTGTCACCGACGATTACTTCACATTGACAACATCTAACATCAAGGTTGCGTCACACAGTTAAAAGTCAGGAGAAGAAGTTAATGCTTCAAAGGTCCAGACTGGAATGATGTAAAATGATGCCTCTAATTTACCTCTCCACTTCCCATCTCCATCCAGTTCCACTGCTGTGATCTGGGTAGGATTGTGGACAGCTGGTCTGTAGTTCTTGGCTAGTATGGTAGATGTCGCTTCTGACAAATACTTACTCCCCCCCCCCCATCTCGAAAAAAAAACGTCACCTAGAAAGGTTGAACTGTATATATCCTCACTTCGCAGATAGAACAAGTGAACACGTTCAGATGAGGACTGTATATACTCATGGCCACGGACTTGCGGTGGAAGGACAGGGTGCAGGTTCATCAGACCCCGGCCAGGGCCATGACCAACAATGTGGACAAGTTGATTGACTCGTCCCTCAACATAGGGTCCGAGTTTTTGCTCCAGCACGCCACCAAGTGGCGCGGACTCGAATCTGGCCTCGAACTGGCCACCTCAGATACGTTCATCCGCGGACCAGCTAACTGCAGTGGATTTCTTACCTCATCCAAGTGAAGACATGGCTGATGGCTGCGATTGCCGAGTCCAAAGAGTATGCCCTGCCTGCCACACCGTGTTCAAGCATAAGATAAAGGCTTTTTTTTTAAATCTGGTTGTTGTTTTGAATGTAACTTTTGCTGTGTAGTTGATGACTTTTTTTTTTTAATTCTGTTGTGTAGATGATGGAAGAAGCGTAAGAGGATATTAAGGTGTGTTTAAGTCCTGCAGCAATATCTCAGCCAAGGCGAGGATTTCTGTGACTGACATTTTTCCGAAAGAACAGAAGCCTGCAGTTTAATTATTTTTCCCGCCGTTGAGAATTCTCCAGTTCAACGCTTATATTATTATTTGATTTATCTTAGAATTATCTTTTGGTTTTCAACGCTGCGGACGTTTTTAACCCTTCGGAGTCAGAATTGTTTTATTATTGAAAGAAAAGTGTTTTGTCCAAAGAAATTTTCCATGACACTTGCAGTTCTTCTGTGCAACTCGGTGGGGAATGATCTGAATTTTTCTTCTCCTCTTCCAAGGAAGCTGAGACGTTTGACATGAAGAATTGAATGGCTGATCCAATTTCGAACAACGAATGACTTTATTTTATCATTTTCACCATGAAAACAAACTTGACTTCGCTAGGAAGGTGAAACTTCAAGTACTGTCATTGTCTTCAAGTCAAAGATTTTTCTTTTTTTTTTTCAGGAACGCATCGGATCCATGACAGCAGTAATCCGAGTCAAGCTTTTCATCTACTGGGTTGCACAGGAAATTCAGCAATGGCTGCATTCCGTGGAGCTGGCATTCGTCCTTCACGTGCAGATCATCTTTCATGATACTTCCGAGTCCTACTGTGTTCTTCATCTGATCAAAAAACATCCTCCAACTGGACCAAACGATCACCTTGTCCCCGTACTTCGAAATCACCTCCAGACTTTGCTGAACGTAAGTTTCAATATGCTTGTTGTTCTGGGTCCAATTGCCGTGCATCGTTTCCGGAAGAATCCAGATGATGGTTTCGACTTTCCAGAAAGTGATGAGGTGGTTCAGTAGTCCGTTGAGTCTTTCCTTGTGTATTTCAAGTTTTAATGTTATGGGAAGATGTTTCAAGTCATAGAATCGGTCTGTTTGATATATGAAATGCTCTGGTGGAAGGACGAACCACGCTGCGCCTCCAAACAGAACAGTTCGTGTATCATCTGGAAGCTAAAGAAAAATGATGCTCTATATAGATATAATGATGGAACCTCGAATAAGCCCCTTCATGTGAATGACCCTATATATAGATACAGTATATTCAGAATAATCTAATAAGGTAATTCGATGATCCAGTGTGTTGGACGTACTTCAGTTCTACCAAATTCCCCGCAGCGAGTACTGTGTATTTATGTTCTATATTTAGTGCAGAACCTGATGAAAGGAATATCAATCTGTAATATAAGAACGTTTTAATTGTGTGGAAGAGATGTTCGAAATGTTTTCATCATCCACGGCCGAACTATGATTTTTTTTTATCATGTAACTATACATGTACAGTATTATGAATGTACTTGATCTCAATTAAAGAAGAGAAGATTGCTGCATTTGAATTCAATTCTGCTTTGTAATAGTGACCAAATATTGTACAAAGTGAATTGCACATGGCTAAGATGTAAGTAGAAGACTCATCTATTTTAACTCATAATTTGCCATCAAATAACATACTTTTCTCATATTAAATCATGGACTGAAAGAACTATTTATATATAGTGAAGATTCCCATTTTTTACTCACTGTCTCATATCTTAGATTAGAATTTCTCTGATTTTTATACAGAAATTATCATTGGTTTATGCTTCAACTTTGAACTTGTTGCTTTATCCTATTCAATGAATAAATTGAGAACAAATTTTTGGAAGAGATATTTTATGAGCTATATATAGATGTTCATCAAAATGTGGAATGGAATAAATATTGCATAATGCTAAGCTTTTCTGCGTGTGATTCAAATGCAAACTCCAGCCAAATTTCCAAGAATATGGTACACACTTTGCATGATACTTTGCCAACAAATTGTAAAAGGATAGATGCTGTTTTTTTTTTGTTCTGTGATTGATGAAAATTGATGGGAAATTTGAATTGTTGTTGCCATTCAATTGACCTCAAATTGAAAAGTGTTGAACGTTGAACCTGTTGTGTTCTCTGCTTATTTGTGTTATACTCAAAGTCACTTATTAGGCATACTGGTTTCAAATTAAAGTATCAGCTCTTGAAAATTTCTCTCTTTTTATACTGTTTTTTCTGGCCAAGAAGAATTTTGTGGTTATAATAGGTAATCGTTTTTTTTAAGTATTGAAGCCTGTTGCAATTCTTTTTCCTTTTTTGCTGTTTGAAATGTAGCCAATGAATCCAATAAATTATTAAATTTTAATTTTAGCTTCAAAATTGTCCATCTTAAAAGTCCTTGGTCTGTGAATAAGTTTGTGGTATTCAAAATGGTATAGGTTGTTGTTATTATGAACTTGTCCTAAAGATTTGTCTAGATGGTATAGTGCAGTCTAGGAATGAGGTACTGAGATAACAGGAAAGTACCAAAAAGGTTTACCCAACATCTGGACAATTAATAGCTTGAAATTCCCAAAATTTCTGGAAACATTTTCATAATTAAATTTTTAAATTGTATTTGTTGAAGAAATTGAGTAATTTACAGCAGTTGAAGATACTCAAAATGCAGGTTACCTCAAAATTACCCATATTCGTAATCATAAACAAGCTAATTTTGTGCTTCTTTATTAAAATAAGTTATTTGATCAAGTGTGCTCAGTAAAGTATAAAACCTGTTCTTGTTCTTGTTCTGCGATTCTTGAGCTTATTGTGATGTCAATCAGATTCTGTGTGGTTTTTTCTGAACATTCATTTTCTGTGGCTTTGAGTTGATGAAAAAGACTTCTCTTTCAATTTTGGGGAGAATTTTTCGAAATTTTTGTTCTATTATACAGGAGAATCAATGAGAAGTATTTCCATCTCCTATGGGTAAACAAAAGGTCTAGCTGACGTTTACGGACAAGGCTGACGTTCCAATTATGTCTGGGTCTCTAATATGCGCACCATCAACAAATTCTAGAAAATCATCTTGGTGAACACACTATGTATATATATACATACCTTCGTGTAGGGGTTGAAATATGGATTGAAATGAAAGTCAATCCCTGTGCTATTTGAGGCTTCGTCTTTCCAGTGTATCAATATCATCTTTTTGAACTCGTCGCAATACCCCGTGCAATCCAGTGTGAGGTTGAAGAATCTCGCCAGGGCCATGGCCTTTATCCGAACGGTCGAGTCTCCGATGAAGAAGAACCGGTTGTTGAGCTTGTTTGCGAATCTGCGCTTGAGACACGATCCCGATTCTATTTGCGGGAAAATCTTGAGTTTGCAGTGTGGCAATTCCCACTTGAGATCACTTTTCACCGTGCCGTTGCTTTGAAACACACCCAGGCATTTTTCGGTTTCGTCGTCGACTCGGTTATTATTGCGATATTTTAAGATTCTCCAGGAAGATGTAAATGTGGCAATTCCCACTTGAGATCACTTTTCACCGTGCCGTTGCTTTGGAACACACCGAGGCATTTTTCGGTTTCGTCGTCGACTCGGTTATTATTGCGATATTTTAAGATTCTCCAGGAAGATGTAAAGTATGCGAATGACAGCAGGATTATCGTGATGCCCATCAGCAATGACACCATCAGCACTTTCCTTCTTTCCTTTATTTTCGACATTTTCATTGTTCCGAGTACCTTGAGAATATATTTTTCTTTCTATATCCTGATGAATACTGTGTGGATTTGTTAAACCCTGGAGCTTAATCTTATTGCTTTTTCAGCAGTGACTTAATTGATCGTCCCTCGGGTTATCCCAGCGTGCGGGTGTTTTGTAAGCGGAGATGGGATCACGGTGAGATTTGCCTCAATCGTGTACCTTTTCACCACCGCAGAAAAGACTGTAAAATAACTATATGTTCTTCACTGATGTAACACGGGATTTTCTGCGTATAATTTTTTGTTGGCCTTGTTATTGGTGCCGATGAGAACGCATGTTCAAAGAGGGGTTATTTTTCTCAATCCGAAAGTTAAAATAATCCGACACTTTCACACAAGAAATCACCCTGGAATGAAACACCAGTTGTGCAAAATTCAGGTAAAATAAATATCTGATGCTTCTCCAGCTGTTCAGAATAACCACAAGAGAGACAAATTTTGGAGGGGATATATTTCTGCTCATTGTGAGCTGCTGTATACATTAGGAACTGATGGTTTCCTCGCCTAACTTGTTGCTCTCTATAGTCTCTACACAATGACGATATGACACAATGCACATGACGCAGTGAGATACAGAAGGGAATGTAACGTGGGGGTACTGTCGACAAATGTGGCATTTTAGAAAGCTCACTGAAATTGAAGGAAAACACGAGGGCATCAGTATATACGTGATGGAGGGGGAGAGTTCTTATTTGATGCTTGAAGGGCGCGTGCTGATGGTGCGTTCGAAATACAGTACTGTTTCTCCTGAAAGTTCTCCCATTTTTCTT